>BGPR01003241.1:68149-120070 GCA_013235015.1 Araneus ventricosus
GACATAGGCTGGTAATACGATGCGTCACTTAGACATATACACTGATAACTGACTAAAGCATACTTTCAACTCATAAGCATACCACAATTGCCGTGAAATACAATTGTCGCAGAGGAAGAGAGTTCAATACAAGCGAGCGAAACGAAAGTGCCAATCAGCAATGCTGAATGCATCAACTGCTATCGTTCGCCAACGCTTGCACTCAACAAATAATACAGTCAAACATCTGATAAAACGGCATTCTGATAGCATAGCTTCATTATAAAATCGTATAGAAATTGCTGCAATTCTCCTAAAACATGGAGTTCTAACAACACGGTTTTCATGTATCATAATGCAAAACTGACGATAACCTTCCTGTAACAATGCATTTTGTGAACCCTCCCACGTTAGGTTTCAATGGAAGACATTAATAACAAACGGAAGGAATAGCAGAAAAAAACGACGAGAGGCTGCCTTCGCGAAACGGCCGCTGGGATTGAGGGGCGTAGACTTACTTATCTTACTCAACTGTGACTTTCTGTGACTAAAGTAGCTGTATGTGACTATTAACTTTATAGTCTAAAGTGACTATTAGTCTATTGTGACTATATGACGCTTTCTATGTAAAATTCTTCGTGATTTTCAGGAACTTCGCAACTCGACTGTGACTAAAACCTAATCACAAATTCTAAAATTCTTTTTGCAATCTTCAATGTCCACCTTTCTCTGTTAAATGAAAATAAAACCAACTCTCCATGTTATTTGGTTGCGGAGCTATAAGCGTTTAACTTTTGCGCCAAAAGCGTCATAAATAGGTAGATGCCTTATAGGAAGTCTACCTATTGCAATGGTTCTCATGACACGACTTTCGGAAAATTTCTACAGATCTTCACCGATCATGACCCTTAGAATCCAAAACCACCCTTCTTTAAAAGGTTTATATATCTATACACTATAACTGGAGTAATTTTGATTTAAATTTAACCATCGTGGGATATGTTGTAAGGATAGTGAAAATCTCAGTCGAGTTCGTAGATGGGCTATCCAGCTCAAAGGGAGTGGAAATGGTGGTGGGGGGGTGGGTGGAAATTTTCATTTTCCAATAATTCCTTTACAATTGAAAACAGAAAGAAAATTCAAATTAGGCGAATTATTGCCTTATCATAACGAACAATTTTTGCATTTAAACTTTTCCGATAGCTACAATTGCTTAGAAGTTATGAGCTGAAAAGTGATTTTCCCACCCTTCCCCTCCTCTCCCCCTAACTTAAAGTACGTTTTAACCTATGTATGTTACCCTTGCAGCTCTAATCCTTATGAGAATACAGGGCAAAATGTTCTTTTCCTTATTATTAGTAGTAGAGATGTATACGTATAACGCTTTTGCCCATGTTATACACGATAACTAGAGTAATTTCGATTAGATTTTAGGCGGCGAGGGATATGTTGTAAGTTCGGTGAAAATATCGACAGAGTTTGTAGATGGGCTAACCAGCTAAAAGGGGGTGGAAATGGTGGGGAACTGAAAATTTCATTTTCCCATAATTCCTTACGATTGAAGATAGAATGAAAACTCAAAATAGGCGAATTATTGCCTCTTTATAATAAATAACTTTTGTATTTAAACTTTTTTTGATAGCTACGATTTTTTACAAGTTATGAGATAAAATGCCACTTTCAATCCCCTCCCCCATTTTATCATTTCTCCATAGCTCTGTTACGACTAAAGATAGGAAAAAAATTCAATTAGGCGATTTATCACCTTATTAGAACGATCATCTTTTATAATAAAAGTTTTTGTCAGCTAATATTGCTTAGAAGTTATGATCTGAAAAGCTATATTCAGTTCCCCCCAATTTATATTTCACCATAGCTCCGTTACGATTGAAGATAGAAAGAAAATTTAATTAGGGGAATTATCACCTTATCATAACAAACTACTTTTATATTGAAAGTTTTTTGACAGCAAGAATTACTTAGAAGTTACGTGCTCCCATCAGCCGCATTCACTTCCACTTTTTGTACGGTAAACAAGCTGATATACCTGACTTTGCTCCGGATTAAAATGCTTTCATGTCTAATATTTTTAATGTAAAAACTACTATTGTATAAAAATTATAATACACAAATTCCTTTTCTGATCTGAAACGTTTTTAATTAAAATGAGAATATCAATTGAAACAAACGATTTTTAAAAACAGCTGTTTTCTCCATAAATTATTATTTGTTATACAGGTACTTCAGATTTCGTTAACAATTACTAAAGTAAAAGAAAGGTTTCAATGAATATTTTGAAACAATTAAATTAACTAGTTAATTATTCATTAATTTAAAGAATGAAAATAAATCGATTATTCTTTGGTCCTGATATAAATTGTTAATCGTCTATTTTTAAAATTTTCTTTTAGCATTAGTCCAGAATTCTGTGAATGTATTCTGGCAACTATATATATTCGTATTATTCTTGCTTTTCACCAATAAAGAATATTGTTACGAATTCTGTATAAAATTAATTTTGAAAAAATATTAAAATGAGAGAAATTGTATGGAAATGAAATTTTTGTCACTGAAATACTAATTTTTAAAAAAAAATCATAAGGTGTAAAAATAGTTTCGTGAGATAATATTTTAAAAAGATATCGCGGAAAAACGCCTTGCTTAATTTTTAATTAACTTAAATTGTAAATAACTTTTGGGCTTTGAAAAGTTAAGGTGAACTTTCTCATGTCTTAAATAAAAAGTGTGCAAAGTCTGGTTGAAATCAGTCCAGTGGATTAGGAGGAGATGTGGAACATGCATACATAACCACAATGACTTTTATTTAAATTAAGATAATTACTAGATCATTACAAGATTTAGATTACTGGCACATACTATGAGCCATAAATAAGGTTTTAGTGAAGATATCGTCACAATTAACTAAATATTTGAATTTAATTAGGTAAATAGTTAATTTTAATTAATCAAACAGTTAATTTTAATAGTTAATTTGATAATTAATTAATTTGACAGATTACTTTAATTTCATATTTAACTAAACATGGCTTCACCAAGATTTGTTTAATAAATTTAATATAAAATAGCCAAAAAAGATAAATATCTAAGAGTTCCCTTTATCCTCTTTTATATTGAAAAATATCTCATTTAACTTTAAAATTGTTTTGGGGTTTTCTGCATGAGTATTTGCTTTGAACTGTCGATGGAGATTTAAATTTCCTGTTCAGAATGGCTGCATTGATATCCTATGCTTTAAACACACGTGTTAAATTTGGAACTCACAATGTTTAATAATTTTTATTCTCTCGTGTGTTAAGAATTTAGTGACTATTATCTCTGTAACCAGGGAGTTCTCTAAATGAGCCCATTCTAGTAATGTTTAAATGTTTCATGTCATGTGATTTCACCATATGACAAAGTAATGTTCGCACAATTATATGGTAACCTAGATTAAATGAATTAATTTTTAAATCTAGAGTCTTTCTTCATTCGTGTCAAGAGTCAGTTTCTTGTTGCTGTTTCAGATAGGCTGGCTTAATGTTATCTAGGAGATATTTGATTTGCTGAGATGTTTATTTCTTTATGACTTCTTGATCTCTTCTCCTCACTTCTTGATATAAAAGAAATTGACCAATGTACTGACCGATAAATCTAGCTAAACCTTTTGGAATGAAAAATGGAATGATAAAACCTTTATATAGTAGAAAAATAAATGTCATGAAAACAGAATCACAGCGTAAATATTGCAATGTGTAGAAACAATAAAGTCATTGGCTATGTCTGTATTGATGAATATGTAATATTTGATTGCTTTTGTAACATTAGCGTAAAGGAATCTACCTTTGCCTTCAAGCTTGCCGAAAAGAGATTTTTTTTTTCTTTTCCGACACACCATTAGACCACTATGGAGAGACGTAAGTCTACGTCAAAAGTATGGATCGAAGTGCAAAAAAAAATTCTTCTTGTTGGCGATAGATCTAAGCTTTCATACCTTTAATAAATATCAATGATCTAACAATCTTGTAAATTTAGAGAAATAATATTTTAATTCCTTAGAGAGTGTTAATACTAGGTTTATGGACGTTTCTTGTTTACTTATTTCTACAATGACGGATACCGGAAGCTACATACTTTCTTTAAAAAAGAGATTTAATTTAAAAGCAATTACAGCGGTATCGGAACTTTCTTATAACAATTTTAATAGATTTAATAAAGTTATGCAAACTTTTACTATACATATGTTTATTCAGCACATTTTTTGCAGACACATTTTATTGAATGTATGCATTTGGCACAAACGTTTTTCGTAAACTTGCTATAACATTTACTGGTTTCACCAGTTACAGCGGATTGTGGAGTGCTGTTATTGGGTTCAAAGCCATCAGGAAAAAAAATTCTTATACAGTATCTACTTTCAAATTGTTTAACACTTGCTGGCGGAGAAAAATTTCAAGAATAAAACCTGTTTATGTAATTAGCTTTCCCATCAATTTGACCGGGATCCGAAGAACTAGGTATATATAGGATTACCATACGTCCGGATTTCGCCCGGACAGTCCGGGTTTCAAGCTCGCGTCCGGACTAGTGACCAGATCTTCAATATGTCCGGATTTACACCAGTGAATATGCGGCGCGAGAGAAATTTGGTTGTAATTGAGAAAATCGGACGTATTCGAAAGAGCTGCCATTCTGCCAAACAAAATTCATTGTTTTACACCGTTTACATCTGTTGATGACGAAGTGGACTTGTCCACTTACCCAGGTCCCAGTTGAAACTGAAAATTAGAAGTTTTGTTTTAATTATGCTATTCATTAATATAATTTTGAATTGCCAATCGTTAATAAAAATTGCATCTTCTTTGCATTCCGACGTCTTAATTTTTTTTACTTTCTCAAAACTCTGTGCTAGTGTTATGAAAAAAGTTCGTTAGCAGGCAGCTTTAAAAATTTTATACTATACTTTGACCCCCAAGACCCGTCACCTCCGGGGGTATCCGGATTTCAACCAAAAAAATTATGGTAACTCTAGGTGTTGCGAACTTCCCCACAAAAAAGTAAGAGAGGTCGGTCCATTGAACCCTGTGAGGGCATGGCTGGAAGAGGGAGGACCCTCCTTCAACCTTTAACCTTTCTCGTAAGTTGACTTCTTGCTTTAAGCTAGAAAATCAGTTCCCTCAGCGACGCTCTGGCTTAAGGTGTCACCCATTTTTCAGGACACACTTGGACTCGTAAGTAAGATATCAAGTGGCCTGGTCTCATTGAGACAGGTACACACATAAGGAGATGAAAGAAGGGAACTCATGATCACTCTGCGACACTCTAACCGAAGGTGCCAACCTTCTATGAGCACAGGGCACGGTTAGATATTTTAGAGGGGTGAACACCCGAAAATTGAGGCCCAACTGTTATGTAAATGATATGATGAGTTTGTAGTGCTTGATGAGTGCGTGATATCTTATGCCAAACATCATCTCAACGGCAACAAGAAAATAAAACGTTTTCAATATCAGACAGCGAGTCATCTCATCTTTGCTTTTAGAGATAAGTAAAATCTCCTTTACATTATATGTAAGTCAAGAAATATATTTTCTCCTGATAAGCTTGTGTGAATTAAATTTTACACACTAGGTATACATAACATAGAATTTTGAAATTATAGAGTTGAGAGGGTTTCGAGTACGTATTCGTATCATCCCATTAACCTTCCAGGAGGTGCGCCTGCGCGCATAAAAACCAATCCTACTATAGACGCCTATGGGGAGTGTTTTCGATCCCAATATTTGGCGATATTTCGCTTTTTTGGCGAGAAATACTTTGTAAAGTTTTTCTATTTCGAAGACGACCGACAGATACAATCTGTTATAAAGATGTAAATATTTCTACTTTGTATTTTTGTGTGTGTATGTGTGTGACTTAAAGTAGAATGAATTCCTTCTTGAGTGTCTTAAAGCTGAAAATAATTTGTTATTAGTTGTTAATTGTAAATAAAGATGGAAGGTTTTCAAAACACGTAGAAGAAAAAACTCAGTTTCGCGCCAATCAAAGTAAATACGGAAACCCTAGCGGGCACAATGACCAACTTGACGTGGTAAAAAGACATTCCCATAAGCGCCTATAGTGGGATTGGTTTTTATGCCGCCTGCGCAAATTTTACGACGTACGGGATTTTTCATACCCTGTTCTCTTACTCAGAGACGAAACTGTCAGAAGGTCATTTCTATTCCTTCATGCGATCTTCAGAACGATCATCAAAATCCATGAAATGCAGTAGGTACAATATATATTATACTTGTAAGCGTCACTCTCTAGCAAAAGTTCAATGTTTCATATGCAAGGACAAAGATTAGAAACTAAGAAGAAAGTCTTTGCTATACAATCTTAGTTTGTATTATAATCTTTTCTAATATATTTTTCTTAATACTTTTTTTACAAAATAATAGCGTCAAATCTCTCATTACTTTCTCCGATTTCAGTATAATTTTAGATTTTGCAAATAATATTAAAATTAATTTTCACTCCTGATGAAAAGATCTGCTTTTATGACGTGTCTTTTATTACTATTATGAAATAACTTGCAACTTCCATAGTAAAAATGAAGAAAATTATTGCGCTGTAAAAAGTACGACATGCGCCCGCTCGTATAAAAAAATTATAGAGCGCCCGCTGGAAGGTTAATAAAATCATCATAAATGGGCGATCTTACACCCGTTTTGGCTCATATCAAAGATATTTCGGCCAAATCTTTTCCAAAAGCTGCCTCGGATTCGCAATGTACTTCCTCGGGACCTCCCTGCTTTTGACCTTTAATTCCCAGCCGGCAAAAACAGCCTCGGACGATTTTGGAATACTCTTCCGTTCATTTTCCTTCATTCAAGAGAAGACCTGTCGACTCCCGAGTTGCAAATCTCAGCAACCTAATTGATTTATCTAAATTGTATCCGAGCATACTCAAAACTCGCAGCGTTCTGCGCGGGGGGATCATTTACGTGCACTCCTATTTATAACCCTCTATCCATGTACTGTTTAGCAACGGATTCGGAAAACCTCCGCGCTTTTGCGCATGCGCCGGATGGAGTTAGTTTCATCAAAATAGGGGGGAAGTGAAGAATGGAAGTGTGACGTTTACATTTTACTGAGCGTGATCTCACAAAGAACTCCGAAAATGCGCTCATATGACTCATTGCCTGACACCCCTTTCCGGTGTAAAATCGTCCATAAGTGCTAGTCTCGGAATCCGTTGCTGAACAGTACTTTCTTCCTCAATAAAAGAACACTTTCTTTATGGCATCGTGGCGGGAATCCTTTTCTTTCACTATTTGAAAACCTTTACTTTTCTATTTATTGAACTTTTTTTTTTCATTTGACTAAAACTCTCCTAACAAGGAATTGCCCTTGATAGTAAAAATAAAATACTTCTTATCCCTCTTATTTAAAACATAGTATTTAACACATTTTAGTAGTAAACATAAAAGCTGTATTTAAATTCAATAACTGATGTGGTGTGGAAGATTCCTATTGAATCAGTGGAACAGCGTAAAATTGCCTTATTTGCCCGTTGTCCAAAATAATTATGATGGTTTTTACATTTTAGCTCATAAAATCCGAAACCTGTTAAATCGACGGAACTGAATTTCTTTGAACATAGTGGAGAATGAGGGTTTAGGTGTATTTTATAGCGAACTTACTGTTTACAACCAAGAGTTTACTTAATGTTTTTTACTGCACGAAAAAACTCTTCTTTCACCAATAAGTAAAAAGAGTGGATGCCTATGAAAATAAACTTATTTTTTGTCAACTTGTTTGTTAGTTGCGGCAACCAATATATTTTTCGAGCGACAAGCCAACTAACTTGGCTCCTTCTACAACTACTAAGCGTTCCAAAATTTTTCTCTGGGCAGCTTTTTTATCTCGTTTTTCGATAGAACATTTTTCGTGAGCGTGTGTGTGAGTGTGCTAGTTTTATTATTTATTTTTTCCTCACATTTTTTTTATTCGAGAATTGCTGGACGAAAAGATATGACAGGTGTGGAATTCGCTTCATGTTTACCGATAGTGCGAACCCTCAGAAGCATTCGACTAGGGTGGGCTTGAACGGATTTCGGAAAACCGCACGCCCCATTTAAAGTTTTTCCACTTTTTTTTCCTCTCATCCTTTTCCGTTTTCCGTTTCGGAAAAAAGCGGAAGTTTCCTGGTTAGGGGGTTGGGTCGAAGAAGCAGCTGAGTTATCTCCAGAAAATTTTTTTTCCTAGTTTATTTATATTTTTTTCTTGGAAGTTTTTTTTTCCTCCTCAACAGAAAATAGGGGCGAGAAATTACCCACGTCGGAACCAGGTGACGGAAGAGAACACAAGTGAATTATTTTCTACATATAAAACCATCGTCGTGTTGCGTCATTCTTATGAAAACTTTTTTCATGAAGGTAATATAAAAATGTCACTCGTTTATGATTGACAAATTCTCGGCTTAACAGCTGAGATAGGTAATTTTTTTCTAAAATATTTATTTACTTTAATAAAGGGTTTAAATATTATTTAAAGCAGTGCATGTATTCGTCGCATTTGTGTTGTATAATTATTATGAAAGTATATCCATGAGAGTAATATAAAAATGTCATTCGCTTTTGATTGACCGATAGTCGATTCAACAATTGAGATAGGTAATATTCTTTTTCTTTTCTGATGTATCTACTTATTTTGGAGGAGGGTTTTAATGTTATTTATGTAGTTTGTATATTCGTAGTATTCGTCTTGCGTCATTTTTATGCAAAACATTTTTATGACGGTAAAATAAAAAAAATGTTCATTCGTTTTTAACCAATCATCACTCTAACAGCCGAAATAGGTAACATATTCTTTTTCTTTTCTGATATATCCAGTTACTTTAATAAAAGCGTTAAATATTATTTCGCAATTCGTCTATCCGTCGCATTCGTGTTGTGCCATTTTTATATAAACACTTTTTTTTCATTTTTAATATGAAAATGTCATTCGCTTTGCATTGACCAATCGTCACTCTAAAAGCTGGGATATGTAATATATCTTTTCTTTTATAATATATATAGTTACTTTAATAAAGGCTATAAATATTATTGACGCAGATTCTTTCATTTTGTGGGAATGGCAACTACTCAGAAAATCGCCTGCCCGAATCCAATCTCTCTTTTATAGAAAAATAAAAGCAATTATATCGAAAGTTATTGGACAGTTTAAACCCCTTAACTTACCATCCCGAGAATACTCGTGCATCGAATTATCGCATTTTTGGTCTTAAAACTAAAATTTAATCATTAATTACCTTTATAATTTTACACAAAAATTACGTAGAATCCAAAACATCTCAAGTATTATATGCCTTCTGAGGATGAATAAAAACGACAACGGCTTTCCAAAACAGAAGGGAGCATCTTATTAGATAGCAAAGAAAATTATTAAGTTAAGTGGTTAACAGTTTCATTTTCTTTTTTATCTAGTAAGATGATCCCTTCTGTTTTGGAAAAAGACGGTCGTTTTCATTCATCTCAGAAGGCATATAATACTCGAGATGTTTATAGATTCTGCGAAATTTTTGTGTCAAATTATAAAATTAATTAATGATTATATTTTATTTTTAAGAATAAAAGTGCAATAATTCGATGCACGAGTATTCTCGGGCTTTCAAGTTAAGGGGTTAATACTTTTCTGCAAAAGAATCTAATATTAATTTCATTTTACCAGAATGTGTTCTTATTTCTGAATTTCGATTGTAGGTTATTTATTCTTAATTATAATGCTATATATAACAGAAAACCGATAGAATTTAAATTATATATTCGCAGTTTTATTTTAAATGCCATAAAACATTGAAACTAAATAGCTCAAATTGCAAATATTTGTGGTTTTATTTTTCAAATCTAACATGAAAAAGAATACAAGCGTTTTCTTGCACCACTCTTTAACCTTTTTGCATGACTTTTGGTGGATGATTTGGTGTTGTCGAAAAATTGGGTTGGGCATATTAAGAGAAATAATCAGGCACGGTTCAAGTTTTTCTGTTAAGTCTACGGACGGAGGCATTGTCTTTACCATATAACAAATTTTATTCTTCTAGTTCGCTGCGTTTATGAATTACTCAGCTGGCATAAGCTTGGGTAGACAGAATCTGACGGATTTTGTCCAAAATTTGGTACAAATTTCTAAATTTTGTATAAAATTTTTATTAAAGAAGAAATTTTGCTTAAAGGTCATATATTCATCATTGCATTGTTCAATTTTCGCGCTCACAGAATTCACAAAAATCACTCACAATTCCAGAAGTAGTGTTTTTCGGACTCGAGGAGGTCTGATCTTGAAATTGAATATTTTGACAATAACAATACTTTCTCATTCTATAGTACTGGCTTTCTTAGTATACTTTAAAGTAATGATAATCTATTGAAAAATAATATTTTCCTTATTGTCTATACCCAAGCTGTCACACTCGTCTTATGTTGTTATTAAGATATCATTATAAACGTAAAGGCGCAGTGTCTGTTAGAGACATAGCGTCGCATTTTTCAATAACAGTTTGGGTGCTGATTTTCCACCACTTTGCTATTGATCATCGTCTTCCAAACCTGTTTGATACACAACGTTACTCTTTTAAAAAATTATAAAGCCATGATATTTACAATCCAAGCATGGATAGCATTTTGGATTTCTTCTCTTTCACCCATTGCGTCCAAAATTTGATATAGATCTAAATTTCGACGTCGAGTCCTCATAACAAATTATGTTTATGTAGCTAGTTGTGTTTTGGAGTTATCATGTTCGCACATACATGAATAGACAGACAGTCAGACAAATAAAAAATTCTTGGATTCTTTCCAAAATTTGAGACATTTTGGATTTCTTCTCTTTCGCCATTTCTTCCAAAATTTGATACAAATATCAATTTCGGCGTCGAGTTCACATAACAAATTAAATTTATGTAGCTAGTTCTATTTTGGAGTTATCATGTTCGCATATACGTGAATAGAGAGACCGTCAGACAAAAATTTGGCGGATTCTTTCCGAAATTTGACACACATTTATAATTATTTTAGGATAAAATTATATAACAAATGTAATTTACCTAGTTATACCATTACCTAGCTTTTGGTTTGGTTTGGTTGTTGGGTTTATTGGCACAAGAGCCATGTTTGGCTATACTGCGCCAAACATATGGTAGAGACCTAGATTTTGAGTTATCGTGTTCACATAAATTTGGGCAGATAAACTGCTGTCAAATTTCATCCAAAATTTTATGGAGATCTACAATATTTGTGTAAATGTCACATATAAACTTTCGAACGTCCAATTTATTCTGTTGTTCAGATGAACAAACATAATTCCAGGAGTGGTGTTTTTTGGACTTGGGAAGGTCTGATCTCGAAATCGACTATTTTGACGATTGCTATATATTTTCTCGTTTTATACTTCTTAGACGAGAAAGTAATGATAATGCTGTTGAAAAATAATGGTTTTTTCCTTATTGTCTATACCCAAGCTGTCATATCTGTCTAATGCTGTTATTAAGATATCATTATACACATAAAGGCGCAGTGTCTGTTAAAGACATTGCATCGCATTTTTCAAAAACAGTTTGGGTGCTGATTTTCCACCACTTTGCTATTGATCATCGTCTTCGAAACCTGTTTGACTCACAGCGTTCCTCTTTTTCTTAAATTATGAAGCCATAATATATACTCCTAAACAAAATTAAACAGCCCAGGCATAGGTTGGCTGCCATTTTATTTTGCTTTTCTCCTACCATAACAAAATTGTCTGCTAGCGATGATAAATTACCAGCATCACTATCCATCATTACACGCATTAGAGAACATTACACTTCAATTTATAACCTTCTCTCTGGAACCCACAAATTTCTGCTACACAAAAACAAAGCTAATGGAAGTCTAAGCGATCGAATGTCAAAAGTTCGGAATCTATCAAACCCTTAATCCATTTGAATATCTATATTCCAAACGGTTCGAAATTCCTCCCACCTTCCCGTGGTAGGGTGAAAAATCTAAATAAATTTAGTGGCGGTCAAACGGAATTTCTTTAAGAACTGGATTCCGAAGCTTCTAGCACGGGTCACAGCATGCATAATTCATCGTTTGGTGTTTTTCCTTTATTTTTTTAAAATTGGGTCTTAGGTTTGGCTTCTCATAATAATATAAAATTTTTTCCCGAAGGAAGTTTATTGACGTTCGAATGCTGTTTTTGTTCCACCTGATTTGAATATTGTTGTGAAGGGATAATCTTAATGTGATTTTTAAGGGTATAATTTTGAATAGAAGTAGCGCAAGTCACGGATTTGGAGAAATTTAAAGCGGGTATTATTTGAGTTTTGGTGATATAGTAAAAGGTTCCATGAAACAATGATGCAGCGGAGGATAAGTTCCGTAGCATTTAGTCTGTACGTGCATAAGTATACGAACTATGCAAATCTTGTTTAAATTCTAGTTATTTGTTTTCTGCATATAATTATTATTATAATTTAATAACTCTAATTTTAAATTATAATCATGAATTTAATTTTATGGCGACCAAATATTTGTAAAATACAAATTTTCTAACTTCATTGAATTTTTCCTCGAAATCCGGTTGCGCATTTCTTCCGTATGTGCTAATTAGGTACCGAACAAGTAATTACATATTTAATTATTAAATATGAATTGTTATAATACTGTAACAAAAAATAATATAATTATTATCATGGTTATAAATAATTATTGAAACTGTTAAATCATTTCAGATAGAATTTATTAAGAAATTCACAAAATTAACATAAATTACAAAATGTCGATAAAATGGCCATTCCGATTAAGTGTCCATGATCGCGGAGAATTCAACACGTGATAAGCTTATAAATTTCTGGAAAAGACGTTGCATTATAGATTTCAGTTTGAGTATTTTGTGAAACAAAGGGAATAAGTAATCTATTTGAGCCTCATTATTATAAACATACAAAAAATTTCTCGGGGCTTCATCATATTTTGATTTAGAGTATGAATTTTAATTTTACTTTCTCGTTCTCGAAGTAAACATACATAAGGTATTTTAATCGTCTAAAATTCGACCTTAAGGTTTGGATGAATTTCGATATTGTAAACCTTCTTGAGTGCAAGAAAACATTTTTAGAATTATGCCTCTCTCTTTTCGTGTGTATGGACACTGTCATCAACTCAAAAGTGTAACCCAAAATCACCAATGACTAGATGGATGAAATTTAGTATACATTTTTAACACAAACACTAAAGATATGCAGAAAATTTTGTAACAAATTCTTGAAATTGAAACACTGACCTTGGTATACATGAACTATACTTTTTTACTGTACTATACAACAACACAAAAGGGGCCGTGTTTCTTATATTTCCCATAAACATCTCTAATACTCTCTGAACTCAGTAAAGGGGTCTGTGGCTACCGTGTCCCGATTTAGGTTGGGTTGGGGTTCCGTTGTGCGTGCGGAACCCAACCCAACCGGGGGTACCAGAATAGACCCCTAAATCACAGGACGGGCTCAGTCTGTTAGATACTGGACCACATCGAAAAGCTCCCATAACAGAATATGTTATCTAATTAGACAATAGACTGGACACCGCTTAACCATCTGAATAGTCAGATGATTAAGGGGGTCCATAATTTATCACCGCATTGGCCGTGTTTCTTACATTTCCCATAAACATCTCTAATACTCTGTGGACTCAGTTGAATCACAGGACGGGCTCAGTCTGATAGACATTGGACCATATCAGTTGAATAAAAACAACAAAGTTCTCAGGACAGAATATGTCATCTAATTAGATAATAGACTGGATCCCGCTTAACCATCTGAGTCTGATAGACATTGGACCATATCAGTTGAGTAAAAACAACAAAGTTCTCAGGACAGAATATGTCATCTAATTAGATAATAGACTGGATCCCGCTTAACCATCTGAGCGGGATCCATAATTCATCACCGCATTGGCATAAACTCAATTCTGTAGAATGTTCTCTAGCACACTCTATTTTCTTCAACGATTTCTGAAATATAAACACATCCATCGTATCATTACGTGATGATTTCATCCAAACAACCTTATCGCACTTTCTCGGAAATTATCCGTTTCCCAAGAGTCTACACCAACCAAGCTAACATCGGTGGACTTGGACCATTTGCTGTTCCATCTTCTGCAGGTGGCAGAGGCACCCCCTCCCTCACCCTTTTACATAGCGGAGATCTTTTTCCTCATCTGATAATCTGGGCGCGTGTGTTTAACCACGAGGAGATGCGAACGAATCCATCAGCATCTGATAAGAGTTTAAAAGCAAATATTAGTTTGGGAGGAGTTCGCCCTTGTTTGCTGGTGGAAGAAGAGGTGCTATTTAGAATCGAAATGAGATATGGTCTTTATTCTAAAAAGAGGAGAAAGATTTTTATCGGGACGGGAAGTACACTTAGAGGATTAAGCAGTGGTATTTTACTGTTGTTTCTGAATCGGAGGTAACGGGGGTAGTTCCTTTGAAAGGTGATGGAACTTTATCAGTTGAATAAATTACAGATATTTGCGGAAAGTTTCAAACGAATGAGCCAGATTTCTGCCTCCTCGTAGACCTACCCCGTCGAAAATGTAAACAAAATCTTAAATCCAAAGTCTTCTCTGTATACTTATGTAAATTTCTTTTCTGTTCTAACACTTGAAGACCCAGTGTTGCTTTTAAGCAACATACCCAGTTTTGTCCTTTAAAATCTTGAGGATAAGACTGAAGCTCTAATGTCTGTTGTTGCCAATCGGAAATACACTGTGAATTTTTTATTAAATCAATTTATAACATATAAATGGCAGCTTGAGTGCTGATAAAAAAATGACGGGTTGCTGTCTTTCTCAAACAGCCGCTGATGTTAAAGGAGTAGGACTACTTTACTCGCTTGACTATTTTTCGATTTCCAAATGATTTTTTTAACTTCTGTTGTTACCCTTTATCTCTAAAATAAGACATTAGTTATGTTTCCAACATATGTAGTTACCGAGATATAGAGGATCTCGCATACAAAGTTTGTTGCGGCGTTTTGGCGTTTGAATCAAATTCCTTCCTGAGACCCCAATGGGAGCAACGTATTCCTACGTTAAAAATAAATTGATGTTTTTCACTTGAGGCTGCATCTTTTCAGCTTTGTTTGTAAGCTTGAGAAAACCATATTTATTCTACAATGTTGAAGGAAATCCCTTTTCCGTATTATTATTTCCTTATCCGTATTATTTCCTTATCCGTATTATTATTTATTAAGATTCATCTATGTTTGAAAGTATAGAATTTTATCAAGGAAATTTTTTCTGAAATAAAGCCCAGTTTTATCAGTCGGTAACGAATTGTTTTCAGCCATAAACCATACTTAAAATAAATTAGTATTTTTTAAATGTATTTTTCCCATATTTTATTCAAGAACTGAAAGTCAAAAAGCATTTAAAATCAATTTTTTCAAAATCGAGCTTTTAAGTATTAAAAAAATCTGCGTCGTAAATGAAAAGGAGAGTAAGTTAATACAAAACCCTTCAAGTTTTATTACCAATAACGCCGCCAATATAGGAAAAATTCTTTAAGTTTCCTCCAAAAGAAATTTTATTTAACTTGACTTGTTTTATATTCGTAAAAATGGAATTGCGTAATCGATTTTTCATTGACTACCTGGTGTGTCAGAGTTTTGAATCTTTGCACACTTGCATGATCGATGACAATACACTATTTTAACATTTTCAGAAGTTAACAGTCAGTTTATTAATTAAATTTCAAATTCGTACCAGTGGCGCCGCCTGGCATGAGTTTGAAAAGCTTATCTCAACATTAGAAAGTGGAAAATAATTAAAATTAAAGAATATCTGCTATTTAGCATACTAATAGAGTGCTTAAAAAGTGCTCTTAATTAAATTTATTCTTTGTTTGAGCATTCTAAAAATCAGAAAAATTTATATAAAAAACGTGTTTTATTGCAATTTATTATGCTGTAATTTTCTATTTTTTTAATGGAGAAAAGTTAATTATTATTTTCAGTATTCTTCTGCAACGTTTTTGTTTATTTTTTAATAATAATAGTGCCAACAATAGCAAATGTAAGTTGAATAAAAATTTAATGTTGTTGACATTGTAAAGAAATTAGTTTCTTCTAATTAAAACTTTAGAAGCGTATTTCTTGCACATTGTTGATTAACAATTTCTTTGTAGAATGTATCAAAAGATAACACTAATGCAATTTTTTGTTATACTGAGGACAGGAAAAAAACATAAGTTTTTAGCTTTCATTAAATCCAAAATTAATAACATGTGTTGTTTTCGTTTAAAATTGTATTCAATATTTTTCATATCTTTTCACTTTTTTTCATTGATTATAGAAAAATAGTTGATTGAAAATGTCCCCTGCACAAGTCACTTTCAATTAATTTTTTTTGTTTTAGTTGTAGTTAACCGTTTTTCCAAGATATATTATAATTATTGATATCAGATCGTATAATTATTTATTTTATATAGTGCCGTAGAAGTAGTAAATGGCGCCTGGGGTATAATACTTTTTTGTTCCCCTCCTATTCTAATTGGACAATTAAAGTAGAATGCAATAGTTTTTTTCTTCGAAGCACCCCGTAAGACTAACCCCCGGAGCATCTATAGCCTGTGCATCCCACGCTACTGATTTTTTTTTTGTATAACAAGTGAAGAAAAAACATTCATACAGATAAAAATTCTTTTTAATAGATCTACACGTGTGAGCAATTTTCGTAAACAATTATATTTTTCTAGGTTGAACAGTTATCTGAAAATCTAGATCATTCTAATTTGATAGGAAAATGATTGCCATGATTTAAGAACTCTTGTCTATAATTTTTAGAAGAGAGAATAATTTTAGTGAATAAATTTAATTTCATATGAACGAGTTTTCTGTTTTGTTTATTTTGGATTCAAAGACCGTTTTCCGATAACTCTCAGATTTAGGGCTCTATTCTGGTACCCCCGGTTGGGTTGGGTTCCGTTGTTAACGTGCGGAACCTAACCCAACTCCCAACCCAACCGGCGGTACCAGAATAGACCCCTTAATCAATATTTGAATCTATTTGGATACTGTCATTTCTTTCTTTAGTGTACAAAGCACTGAATTCTGTATTCTTTGAGCTCGCTTAATTCTTTTTCTTTAAAACGTCTAAATTCGAAATGGACCGATTATAATTAGTTTAATCGTTTGGCTAAAAATTTAACAGCCAGTGATTATCTAAACTGTTTGACTAAACATTTAACTGCCAAACCAACCTTAGAAGTCGCCAAAAAGAGCGATAAAGAACAATTATGGCAGCCTTTCCACAAAATGAGGCTCTTACTTTAAGTAAACATTGGGAGCTACAGCAATAGGAAAATGAAATTTGATATTTTAAAAGTATCTTTAAGCCATAACATTAGAAAACTCTGCTTTGAACATTTATTAACATCTTCAAACATTTTAAACAGTTCCATTGACATAGCATTAACACCGGAAGTCGGTGGGTATAGCGGAATTTCTACTTTACCGCAAGCAAACAAAACTGAAAACTCGTCCCTCTTTTAAGACACAAACAATATTTTTTCCAACATAGAAAAACTTTGTCAAAAGTAAAATAGTTAAAAATATTTACTAATATTTCTGTTCATTTTTCTTTTTAGGAGTCCGATTGCACAATTTTCTAAAAGTTTATCGGCAAATCCTAATTTTAGTAAGTATCAGCTATTTAAAATAATAACAAAATGTTTTGCACAGGTTAACTTAAATAGAAATGTTTAGAAATAATTTAACTGTGGGGAAATATTAAGACAAAATACAAAATACAGAAATGGAGTTCTTGAAGGCAAGAAAATTGAATAATTTCTTTCAGACTCTTCCGTCGCAAATAAGATGAATTCGTAAAAATTAAAGACATTCATAAATTGAAATTTTTCGCACGTATAGCAAATAAGAAGCATTAAAAATGAAAAGAAAATTCAATTCTTGCATGGTGTAAGTTTTAACTTCTGTGGGTGTTTTTAATATGGGAAATATCAATTTGTATGTTGCAAAAGTGCATCTTAAATAAAATTTCTTTGAAGAAAATAATGCGAGTGAAATTATTGCAGAATATTCGATTTGTAAAAATAATGGAATTTTTATGCTTAAAATGATTCGAATGTACCGAATGTCGTTGCCGATGCGAAATTATATGAATTAAATCAGAAAATCTTGGTGTAGAATTTTTATATGAATCGTGATTTTGATATTAAAAGTTAGTTATTTCGCTAACTAATTCCATGCTTAAGCTTAACCGCAAAGAGTTAAAATGGCTACTGTGAAAACACTATAAAATATTTCTGAAACAGTATTCTTTCTTTAATAAAATTTATTATTTCATGATGGGAATATTTTCATAATATTTGCATTCAATTCTTAGCAGAACTATTTAAACTATTTTGAATGCAAAGTGAATATTTTTTTTTAGTAAAACAAGAAATAAAATCTGTCCAAAAATTCACTTCGCTGAAGCATTCAGTTCTATCGATAATGTCAAATTAAATTTGGCGGGCGAATTGTTGTCTGATTTCCGATTCGGTTTTCTTGATTAAAGCCTTTTATCTCAGTGTGAATCGTCAAACTGGAGAGTTTTATTCATTTAACATTTGATTTGTCACTTTTTCTGATGAAAATAATTTATTTCGACTGTTGTTCATTGTTTCCTTGAGCTTATGATCCACTTTAAGGTGAAAAACAAATATTTTTTCCTAAGTCAACATGCAAATGTAATAGCTTAATGTCACCATAATTCAAAAGTAGAATAAAAGAGAGCAGACGATTATTTTAGCGATGAATGTGTCGGAACACTTTTGCGGCACATTCTATCTCTGTTTCTATTTCTATCGAAAAAACGAATTAATATATTAAAAACAATTTATGCTAGGTTTTATTCAGAAGCGAATGGAAATAATAAAAAAAAGTGTTTGGACTTTTATTTCTAAATTCAATTGGAAGTACAAAAACTTGTCTACAAATTCCTAAGGTATCCGAATACTTTTGAAAATTATTGCATGTTAAAAAAAAAGAATTCTTGCGCATTTAGCATACTTTCACAATTATTTGAAATTAGACTGAAGTTAAACTCAAATGTAACAGTTTTTATCATTATTTAAACCTGAAATTAATTTTTTCAATAATTTTTCATCAAAATTTTATTCGTTTTCTACGAAAAAACTTTCACGCTTTTTTTAAAGAATGTTTTGCTTTAATTTTTTTCATTTTAATTTCATTAATTAAATTATATTTAATGATTGCTATCCGAAAATAGAATGATACTAATTATTAATAATTATAATTGCCAATTATATAATTGATTGCCTTTTTACAGCGTTCACCATCTATCTATATATAAAATCTTATTTTCTGCATATGTATGTGTGTAGAGGGAGTTGGGGTAGATTGATACGCGGGAACATTGATACAGTTCTTAAATTTTGATGATTGGAATGGTTCAAGATGTTCATATCCCCTCATATATATGCCACTGTAACCATTAGCACACGGTATATTTGTCGGCCATATTAAGTCAAAAGTTAATTTACAAACGAATCAAACCTCTAATCTTCTAGTCGAAGTAAATTTTACTCTAGGTACGTTAAGTACGTGTTGTGTATTCTTTCACTAACTCCGCTTCCCTGCCTGGAATCTACTCGAAAGGGAGGAAAAAACATTTATTTTTCTGAACTATATTAAGTTTGTAGGTTTTTTTAGCATTTATTTTGCGTGACCACTTGTTTTAAGTAAAGTCTCTTGGGGCAGATTGATATATACAGTTGACTCGGGGGCACATAAATACGCATCTTCTGTGTGTATCAATGCGCCTTAACAGCAATTACTTTGCAAAATCGTCTTCAGAAACGGAAAAAACTTAAAAATGTGCTATCTAAGAGAAACGCACAATTAAGTATCCCTTTTAAACAATGAACACGGTTTGAATTTCATTGCAAAAATGAAAAGTATTGTTGTAAATTAGGTTTAAAATATTTTTTACGAATTTATTAAAACTGGAAAAAAAAATCTACTGAAATTTAATTAATATCATCGAAAAGATAATTTTTGTATTTTCAGATGGTGTGAAAATTGTTTTTCTGCTATAATATTTTCGTAAGTCATCAAAGGAAGAACGCGAAAATTTCCCTTAATTTTTAATTAATTAAAATCCCCCAAAACGGCTTCGAGGCTCGCATTCCCTCCCTCTAAAGTATTTTTAGACACACACACACACACATTTTCCTTTATTATTTGTAGAGATAAATTATTGTCTGAGGCATTATTGTTTCAGTTCACCAGTCTAATTAAAAATGTTGAATTTTGAATAAAATAAAAGTTTGTTACTTTGTTAATCTTTCAAACATTGATTTGGAATATATGGCATCATCACCAGTCGTGTTGTAAACTGCAATTGCATGCAGATCTAATCCGCCCACTTTGGTGATGTCATCCGCGGACCAATGGCAAGCAAGCTGCTGGACTATTTAACGGAAATGCTCCCACCTGTTCACTCTTTCGCTTTTGTTATCATCTCACCGCGCTCGGTCATATGATGTAATGGTTACATGTATGTTTTTAATCTAATTGTTGTTATATTAAATATGTTTTCCTTCTAAAGTCGTCTTCTTATTCTGTGTGTACCTGCATTGCGTCGCCATGACGAAACCCTTCTGAAGTAAGAAAGTATGCATGTTTAGGAAAGTGTGAAGTGCTGAGTTCTTGGTAGCTAGGACATTGTACTCGCTCAGAACCCTGCCAGAGATTATTATGCCCTTGCACGAGCTCATGTGTTTGTCGGCTACATCAATATCCTCATCTCCTTCTATGCTAAATTAGTAACCACGGAGTCGAGGGTGAAAACGTTACAAATATAAAGTGTATTGATAAAACACTATCTGTTTAGAGCCAAGACCTATTAACTATCTTTATTTTCGATATTTCAGTGTGTATCAATTTACCCGTTGTATGGGGCAGAATGATACAAATGCATTTTTAAGCAAAAAGTGTAATAAATATTTTATTATTTCATTTATGACCAAAACTGGACTGAAATCCTATATTAAATTAACAAATACATAAAATAGTGTATTAGTTCTAATTATTTCCGTTGGTAAAATCATTTTTTAGCTTTCCAAAAAAATGTGTATGTGAAGTAAAAGTGAATCAATGCCCCCGGGTTCCCCCATATACATTCCATTTTATTTTTTTTTTGTTCTCTATACACGCCCAGACCATTTGACTTACCCGGACCATATTTGGCACAGTGATGGATTAGCTCAACAGGGAGCTAACGCCGTAAAATTATTTTAAAATTCGAATTATATTTTTATTTATTTAATATCAAGTGGTTGCCTATTTTATTGAATTCATGCATATGTTCTCATCGGAGAATGAAATTTTTATATTATTGTAAAGTACACAATTTCCCTGTTTAAATTAAAGTAATTTGAAGCTTTTATGTATCTTTTCTGATTTTTAGAAATTTTTTAAAATTTTCGGAAACGCCTTTCTTTTGCAAACGACTTCTGCGCGAAAGACAAAATATAATGCTATCGTGTTTTATTTTATAAAATCTGAAAAAATCGTCTGCTTGCATTTCTCTCTCTCTCTCTCTCTTTCTTTGATGTTTTATTTTGCAACGCATATTTTTGGCACCATTTTGTTCGTTAAAAAGATTTTTTAAGATCAAATTTATATTTTTAATCAACAAAGCCGGGAAAATTCTGTCTAATATTATTGTTCATTTCAAATTTGCAGAATTGATTATACGGTATATTGTTTAAAAGTTTGAAATAAATTCTATTTTTCTAAATTTCTCGCGTTTTCATTCAAATCATACTGTTGTTATATGGTAATAAAAAGGCTAAATTTGAAAGTTTTTCTTCAACAAGAAAGGATTCAAAGGAGATTTACGTCTGTTGGAGAAAATTATTGACAATATTTGTAGAAAAAATAAAAAATAGAAGAAAAACGAACATGGACATATGAAAAAATATAGAACCCGAGCAACGCCGGATTATCAGCTAATATGCCATATACTTAGCTAGTATATCATATATATAGTACTTAAGTTCATATATAGTATATCAACTAGTATATAATATATAGTACTCCATGCTCTCGAACCAATGGCACGTGTAAGCACTTTAAGAAGATGATAGATATGCAGATGATAATTTTTTACTTTTTATATTATATTGAAAGAGGAGATGGAATTAATTCTAAATGTAAATAAAAACCACATTTTAATAGAATGGCGTTGATTTTTAGAAGATTTTAGAACTTCGGTAGTAAGAAATGAATTAAATGCTCATTTTACCTAGCAGACGACAATATTTTCATCCGACAAAATAACTTCAACAACGATGAACTAATCAAATATCCATGAAAATATTTTTATTTTCAAGCTTATATTTACGGAAGCGGCTAAAAACTTATCAACAAATCGCAATTGAAATAAGCATCAACCATTTAAAAAAATTTAGCACAAAACTGTCGGATAAATCTAACTTGAATAGAAATGTTTAGAAGTGATTTAGTGGTGGAAGTATTAAGAGAAAATAAAAAATTGACAGAAATGACATTCTTGAAGGCTGCGAAATTGAATAATTTCTTTCAGATCTTCCATTACAGGAAAGATGAGTTCATAAAAATTGGAGACATTCATAAATTGAAATTTTTCGCATGGATGGTACTTGAGACGCATTAAAAATGGAAAAAAAGAAATCAATTCCTGCGTGGTGTAGGTTTCAACATTGGAAGCATCTGTCGGTGTTTTTCATACATAGATATTTTCCAGAAGAATCTATTTGAATGTTCTAGAAGAAGAGTGTTCTACATCAGAACAAAAGTGGCGTAAAAGACTAAATTAAATTTTTGCGAAGGAAACAATTCGCACAAAATATCAGATATCTGGAATAAATTAAATTTTTCTGTCTAAAATGTCTTGGACATTTCGAATATTTTTCCTTCTATGGAATTATTCAAATTGAATCAACGATTCTTACTATAGAATTTTAAATGATTCGTGCTTTTGGTTTCGAAAATAAATAACTGGAATATATAATTCCACTTTGAGAATTAAATGGATGCTATACGTAAAAGCACTCTTCCACTTTTTAAAATGTCGCTCTTTCTTTCTGAAATTTGATATTTTATTATTAGATTACTATGCCATTTCATTATTTCATTTAACGTCATGGGAAATTTTATTATATGTCGAGGCAATAAAATTTAATTGCTGAAGATATTCGAAGAAATTTTAAGCCGCTAACATTTATTTATTTTATATTTATTATATTCTTGTGGAATGAAATTGATTCCAGACTTAGTATAATATTCCTTAAGTCAATAAAATAAATAGTAAAACATGAGATATTTCTTTCAGAACAAACATAGCAACTGAAAAAAATTTAAATATTTTATGAAGATAACATATTTCAAGTAAAAATTCCATTATATCTCGATTATCGAGAGACACAATATTTATAAATAACAATTTATATTAAGAATATTTTTGTTTTGAATATAAAATTTTCATCGTCATCTTTTTCATTTTGTACGGTTCTTGTGAATAAGCTATACTTATAATTAACTAGCTGTTACCCACGACTTCGTGTGCGAAGAATTTGAATTGTTACTTTTTTAAAATCCAAGAATGTAAATGTTTCGTTATATGTAGAATGGGGAAATTAAAAGTTCTGATGGTTGATAATACATAATTGGACTGCTAACAGGAGTGTACTGTACATGTGTCTGCTGTTACAGTTAGGTAAATTGTTTACATATGATAACACACTTTTGTATACGACGTTTTTTGTTTCGCGTTTTTTTGCACCGATGTAGAGGTTTAGTGGGCTGGACACACGCGAACATGCCACACATAGTTACCAACGGAAAAAATATGATTTTTCCAATTGTACGCCTGCCCCTTTGAGTGTCTGACCCTGAGCCTGGCAAATGCTAATTTTAAAGGGAATTGTTACCTTTTGAACTGGGATGGTAAATCCTTCGGTACTATCGGAATGCGTAGAATTTAGAACTCTCACCTCTCGCTATGCCAGTCATATCAGTAGCTAGTACAACTTTTGGTCCTAAGTGTGTAATTTGAAACCGTGTGCCATTGCGCAGTCTCGGTACATCGAGGTTACGTATGAATAGTTCTGGCACACCGAATTTTAATCTCAGCTTGTCGGAAGGTATTCCTGAAAATTCTATGGGGTTGACGAACTCTACAGGATATGATTTTACTTGTAATTGCCCATTACCGTATCAACAGATAGATATTCTGTAATACATCCCTCCATTTGTGAAGCATTTTTTTTATTTATCTGACCTAAACTTTCATTAGTCAGTGCCAAAATTACCCAATCAACAAACAATCTCTATTCCTCTTATTAGCTTATAGGGAAGGATAAACTTTGCTTATCAGTTCCTCTGTACTGTGAACAATTTTAAAAAAGTCCCAATTTAATACACTGTTTGAATCTCTAGCAATCGCCAAATCTATTTGGCAACTGTATCAAGCGCCAAGTTCGAATCAGTTCTTTCTTTAGTAAACAAAAAGTTGAATTCCGTGTTCATTGGGTTTATGCAATCCTTTCTTTTTAAATCGGTTGAAAAAAGCTCTTAAAGCATTAAAATTCGATATGGAACTATTGTAATTAGCTAAATCGTTTGGTTTAGAATTTAACTGCCAGTGATTATCCAAATTGTTTGGTTACAAATTTAACAGCCAAACAAATCTTGGATGTCGATAAAAAGAGAGATAAAGAATTATTTTGGCAAGCTATCCACTAAATTAGGCTCTTATTTTAAGTAAACATTGAACGATATTTTCTTTTAGTTATAATTAACTTTAGTTTTTAAATTTTAATCCAAAAACTCTTGAAACTATATCATATCTATTATTGGTTTTCTGTCCTGGCGTCTATTTTTCAGTTATTATTCCACAAATTAATTATTTATTTATTTTCTCAGAAAGGTCACGTGATGCTTGACTTTAAAAATAAGCTATTTCAAATGCTTGCACTTTTCTGAAGGATCACGTGACATTTCATTTTGTTTACGCATTCCTTAAGGATCACGTGACAGTTGATTGAAAAATAAAGTAGTAATCTTCATAGCAAATCGCTTGTTAATTATTTAATTGTTATCTGTAATCAAAAATAATGAATAATAACATGATGTCACCTACCCTATGTCCGTTCCTGGATTTCAAGCCACAACTCTGCCAATTTTCATCCAAATCGGTTTGGTAGTTTTGCCGTAAATGCGTAACAAACAGACAGACACACTTACACACACAGGAAAAAAGGTGAATTAGTTCAAAGTCTAACCGTTGCCTAGCAACGGAGTAGCTATAAAATCTTCGCTATTTCAAAATCGTCTGCACGTTTTTAAAAATTATGGAACTTTTAAAAATTAATAACAATCGAAGGGAAAATGTCACAGAAATAAAATTGGTATCATCAAAAAAGTAAAACTTTGAACTTTAAGATGGTATAAAAATATTTTTTGTCGCACAATTTGCTCCGAAGTTACGGCGGAAAAACGGTTTCGGTTAATTTCTAATTAATTGCCTGTTTAATTAACTTTTGGACTTAGAAAAGTTCATAAGTGTCTTTCCCTTGTCTTAAATAATAAGTGTGTGCAAAATTTGGTTGAAAACCGTCCATTGGCTTAGGAGGAGATGTGGAACATAGCCACATACATACATACCCACATACCCACAATGACTTTTATTTATATTAAGATGTTCTATTATTTCATTAAAAATTACAACATTGGTATTCCAAACGTTGCATTTTAAACTACTTAACTTCATACTGAATGAAAAGAATGCATTTTAATGAATTTCAAAAATGGAATGATATTTGATTCCATTGCGGTAATTTTAAATATAAATTACGAGCAAAATCAAATAATTTCATAATTTTACAAAAAGCGTAAACATAAATGAATGCCTAAATGCACATGCATTTAGACAGAAACTAAGGTCTAAATTAGTCTAATGGCTAAATGTTTTGCATGTCAAGAATGCACATGCAAAATATCGTTCTATTAAACCGAAGAATATAAGAAGTGTTTAAAAACTCGCGGTGGTTACGTTAGAAGGTCTTAAAAGACAATAAGAGAAGCAGAAAGAACCACACAATGTACTCAACCAATGAATTGCTGATGCGAATATGCATTTCATTTCCCCATAACTCCCTTATAATTGAAGATGGAAGGATAATTCAAATTAGAAGAATTATCATCTCATCAGAATGAGCAACTTGCGTTTTGAAAGTTTCCTGTATCTGCAATTTTTTAGAAATTAGGCACTGAAAATTGATTTATAACCCCTAACCTGAACTGCTTGTGCCACCTTGTCGGAAAGCTGTCATCAGTTGCATTCTTCACTCTCCCTACAGAGTATTACTTCCTGGATCAAATCCAACCAAAATTATTCTAGTTATAGTGATCTCAAGATAACATGAGACAGAGTGCTAGAAAGAGCCTTTTAGTGCTTTGCCAGTTGAATTCCAAGCATACATTGTATGGTGATTTCCCTTATCTTGTTGCGTTCTGTCACCACCCACCGTAACTACCACGAATTTTGAAACAACTTGCATACAAAATGGGCCTAATTTTCACAATTATGGAAATTTTTTTTTTTTAATAACGTTAGTTCCGATCAATATTTTTCATATAAATTAAGCTTTCTCTAATATATTTAGAAATACTTTATAGTGTATCTAAATCGCAGTTATTTGCACGATATGAGTTTCAGAACCATAGGGTCATGGGTTGAAGACACTTTCCATCAAAGATCCGCAGTGTAAGTTGTTTCGGTTGTCGTTATATCCTTAGGGGGTCCGACGTCCTCCTTTCCGTGTAGTGTAAGTTTGGAGAGAGTGTGTCATACAGATATTGTCCTCGCAATCTGTCCGCTATTTAAAATTATGCTATTGTGATCGAAAAGTATCCGGAATGCTATGTTTAAAATACATCTACAGTAGATATCGTCTGCAAACTTTTATCAAACATTTTTACGACTTCTATTAACATCTGGCAACAGTCAAGAGTTTATTTCATTTTATCGTCTGCAGTAAATTTGTTCTTAATGAGATAAGAATTTTCACTCTGTTGATTTTCCGAAATGACGAATGTTTTTGAGTAAAGAAAATTCATTAAATTTTGTTTTCGCAATGAAATTTCTGCTATAGAAGCATCTGAAATGTTACAAAAAGCGTTTGAAGAAAACTTTTTATCAAAATCAACAATATTTGATTGGTAAAAAAAGGTTTAGATGATAGATAAACCGTCGTAGATGATCCGCGATCTGGTAGACCATCCACTTCGATTAATGATCAAGATATCGATAAATTCAGAGAAAACTGGTGCTTGGTGATCGTCGTTTGTCAATAAGAGACACCATTGAAAAAGTTCCTATATCATTTGGTTCTTATCAAGCAATTTTAAAAGATCATTTAGGGTTGCGACGCGTCGCTTCTCGAGTTGTTCCAAGAACTTCAGAGAGATGCTTTTTCAAGGCGATTCCTTTCTAAAACGCATTATTACCGGTGGTTAAACTTGGATATACGCTTTTGAAACAGAAACAGATCAGTAATAAAGTGAATGGCGCTTGATGGGTGAACAAAGACCAAAAAGACCATGTCAAAGCAGCTCAAAAATCGAGGTAATGTTGACGGCTTTCTTTTATTGCCGTGGTGTTGTGCATTATGAATTCCTACCAACTAGCCAGGCAGTCAATAAAGGTTATTATTTGAGTGATTTGAGCCGTTTACTTGAAGCAATTGGTCGACAAAGGCCTGAAATGTGGCAAGAAAACTCTTGGGTTTTGCACTACGATAATGAGCCTTCTCACAGTGCAATTATTATTCGTGAGTTTTTAAACAAATATTCAACAAATACGGTTCCACATGCTCCGTATTCACCTGATATGGCACCGTGTGACTTTTTGTGGTTCACACGGTTGAAATTGCCTCTTCGTGGTCGCCGTTTTGAGTCCATTAGTTCGATAAAAGAAAATTCGCTCCGAACTCTGAAGGGATTCCACATAAACGACATTATGGCATGTTTTGATGATTGAATAAAAAGTTGGCAGAAGTGCATTGCAGTCGGAGGAGATTACTTTGAAGGAGATGCAATAAATTTTGACCAACAAATTGATATCTTTTATTTTATGCCATCATTCCGGGTACTTTTTGATCACAGTAGTAATCCTTAATTACAGCCATCGTGAAGCTTAAACATGACGTTATCAGTACATTTATTAGTTGTGTTACCCTTTAAAACGAAGAAAGAAAATGTTTTTATAACAATAAACTGAAGGCAAGCAAATTGCAATAAACAAAAACGAATTTAAAAATCCGCTAAAATTATTTTTAACTAGTTGAGAGTACATTTTTTGGTGGGATTATGTTGTCATCCTAATTCAAATAAGAATCCACAGAACATTTGAGATATTAATGCATTCCACATTTTTTTCGTACCGAATAAGCATAGCCAATCGTAATTACTTTTAAGATCTATGACAAATGCACATGCGCACTGAGAGAGTGCCATCAGTTGGTGCGAATTGTAATAAATCAGTCAGAGCCTGATGCAGAGGAGTGAGTGTCTGTCAACAACCACCAGGCTAGAAAACATTTCTTAATACGAGGGTAAGTCACAGAAGATAAGAAAAAAATAATTTACCACGATAATCACTTGGAAACAATTTTAATTTTCAACATAATCCTCACCAACATTGATGCAATTATCCCATCGTTTTATCAGCTCCCCTATTCCAGCTGCATAAAATTCTTAGGGTTGCTGTCTCATCCACAGTAGGACTTCGTGTTGAACGTCGTCATCATCTGCAAAGTGTTTGCCTCCAAGATGTTTTTTAAGTGGACCAAACAGATGAAAATCGCTTGGTGCTAAGTCTGGTTGGTCAGTGCTACAGCATCAACCTTAGGCCCGCTGGTCGCTAAGCCACTGAAATAAATAAACACTCATCTTTTGCTTCCATTGACCTCTAAGAATTTTTTCCCGTCTCTCCATACTTCCCTCGCCTCCCACTCACTACGCCACTACACCCAGAAGACACTTACGCGAACCACCTGTTGGGAACCTCTGCTCCAATTAGCAGTGGAACTGAAGCCACTTGCTTGTTAATAAGTCCCCTGAGATGCTTTTAATACACTTTTATTTAACTTGACTTGTTTCATGTTTTTGTAGAAGGATTTTGCAATTTTCTTTCGTTAATTATCTAATATTAAGAGTTAAATTTGTAAGATCGAGATGAATGAATGGAAGAATGAATGTGTGATTGGTGAATGTGGTTGACTGAAAGAGATATTTCATGTGAGTAATAAAAATCTCCCTAATAGAATAATAAACTTGCCCTTAATGAAAATGATAAACCTTTTTTGTTAGGCTTACCTTTAAAAAACGTCAATGTATCGGAGATGGAGGACTCTGTGTCCATGCGCTCCGAGTAAAACAACCATCACTGGCGCTTGCTTATTCTTGATGGAAATACGCCATTTTAATATTTTCAGAACTCAGTAGTCAGTTAATCGATAAACTTAATTAATTAAATGTAGATTCCACACGAGCGGTTCTACTCTACATTACAGGTAAGCTCATTGATTTGAACAATATCTTAGATCCTCAAAATATTTAGTAGCTTTGGTGAGGAAGTACATTATTGATTGCGTCATTATTTTTCATTTCGTTATTGGAATTTTGAAAATCTAAGAAATACGTGTTATCGTATTTGCGGAAAATTTTAAAAAATCCTGGTATTTTATCAATTTTAAGGAATTGTAAAGGGTTAAAAAATTGATTCTTTGTATCATATTTTAAAGTGAGCGCAATATGTCTACATAAACCGCTTAAGAACTTAAAAGGAATTTTCAGATTAAATGGTTTCAATTTAGCATTTGATCCGTAAACAAGCCTTAAAATCTTAATCTAAAACATCCCGAAATAGGCCACGTGTTACTTCAAAAATAGAGGCTAATATAAGTAAAATTTAATCCGATGCAAGACATAACTATTGATAACTGTAGACAAATATACTATTTCAGTTTGTTTACCAGTTTTGAAGCCCTCATGCTCCAGATGAATATTTTGGGATTCAGAAACATTTTTCGATCCCATCCATTCGATTCGATGCGCTAGCTTCTCAAATGAATTCAGTGCGTATACACCATTTTCAATCCAAGTTCTTCTAAAAGGGGTGCATGTTGGGGACGGAGGGGTGGGTAAAGCAGACCATTTACGAAGCAAAATATTATCCCCATTTGATTGAAAAGCGAAAAACGTAATATGCATTTTTTCGTCTAGTCCTCACGGCTGAATTCGTCGGCGGATCCAAACGTCCAGAAAATTCCCATCAGAAGAATGTTCCAGGCCGTCCACGCGTGCATAAATATCGTTTGGTGGGCTTCGCTTTCCACCCCCTCTCTATCGATGAAACTGATATTCTGAAGAAAGTAAGAGACGAGGAAATTGAGAAGTTGCCTTCCTTTTTTTTGTCTTCTTTTTCAACTTCATTTCGACTAGCATTTCACTGCGCATTGCCTTGCAAACAAATCGAGTTTCTGAATTTGGTATGCGGATCAACCTAAAGGGAAAGAAGCGGGGATTGGCTCGAGAAGAATGGGTTTGTGTGGTGGGAGAGTACTTGCTGGAAGATAAGGGGCCGCGGGTTTTCGTTCTGTCCGAATGCCGGGATTTTTTTCTTATTCTCTTTATATTTTCGTTTGCCAAACTCGGGGAAAATAATAAGGAATTTTCCGTTACTTTAAAGTTGATTGATATTTTTTTAGAGCGTCATTTCTTTTTCCTGGCATCGACTTTCTATTTGGACGAATTTTGTGAACAAAAGATTTGTATTATTACGATGAGTTAACCCCTTCGCATACAATGGCGCCCTCCTCTCGTGCATGGGATTACAAAACTTTCGAAATTTAACCCCTTAACTGTTTTATGGAATTTTCGCCATTTTAACCCTTTAAAGGGCCATTTTTCTATTAGCGGTATAATAAAATATCTTTGGGAGTGAGATTTATTTAAGAAAAATTATTTGTAGCTTATTGGATGGTATTAATTTTTTGTTAATTAATTTAGTTAATTAATGCGAGAATTGTATTTTTCCCGTCTAGCTTAATAGTGTAGGTTTAATTCCTTCCTAACAATATTTTTTTCACTTTCCGAACGAGCTCATTTGAATAAATGTTGTGTCAGCAGAAAGATATCGAAAGATATCCATCACGCATTCTGTCCGTGCTGATCACGTGATGCGTAGGTGTATCTCTCCTTTAAAACCGAGTGTAATGTTTTAAATCGTAGGAGATGGCTTACTGAAATTAACTAGACAAGACGTGCTGTCGAGTGAGGCGTAACGGACTACGGGGGTCTTTCCCCTTGTAGCACGGCGGCGATGGCTAATATATTTTAAGCGTAATGTTAGTAATTAGATTTTGGAGTGATAATTGTCTTTTCACCTTACTAAGTAATAGCTATCCTAATATTGTCTAAACCCTAAATCTCTCTCTTGTCAAATATGTAAATACCTGATCTCTGTAAATATCTTTCGATTATATGTTTTTCTTTAATAAACTTAGTTTAGATACTAATTGAGTCTTCTTCAATTGTCTTCTTGTGTTCTCCCCTAGGTTCACAGGTAGATAATTTTTCTTTTCAATGTGGACAGGTTTGGGGTGATATTCTTGAAATTTATTTTCGCCGAACCCAGACCCCGCATTAATAATTAATTATCAAATCAAGACATTACGTAATGGTTTAAAATAAGAAACATGAATATCCAGGTTTTTATTTCATTGAAATATTTGGCAAGAGATACGCCAACTTTAAAAATTGCGTTTAAGAATTGGCGAATTTGGGGGTAAATATTCTTACCAAGGCCTCAGAGAGGGCTAAACTTATAAACTAAAACAAGGCCATTCGCAGATGTTGTTACTCGATGCAAAAATTACGTGGAATCCATAAACATTTCAGTTAACATTCAGGTTCTCAGCTGATTTATAATAACAACGCATACTCAAAACAGATGATTTCATCAACTCAAAGTTGGTAATGGCGGTAACAAGAAAACATAAAGAATTTTAAAAAGTAACAGAATTTTGTTTCCCCAAGTCAGTACTTATCATTTAACAACTATAGCACTTGAAAAGTTGATTATTACAGAGTGTAATTTTTAGCCATCCTTAGAAGTTAATACGAAATTATGTAACAACTATAGCACTTGAAAAGTTGATTGTTACAGAGAGTAATTTTTAGCCATCCTTAAAAGTTAATGCGAAATTATTTGTTTTGGCGTTTAACTGATACCACTGTAAAAATGCAATAAAATATGAAATAAAAAATAAGTCCAGAAAATACTATTAATTGGAGTCATTTGACTCTTAAGCTAAAGGGGGATGTGACAGTAGGGGGTACGTGAAAATATGAAGATTAATCAAGGGGTACTCGAGAGAATAAAGGTTGGGAACCCCTGCGCTAATTGGACAGTTTACTGAACCGTAACCGACCCCCACATCCTTCAATATTTTTAAGATTAGATATTTACAACTTTTAAATTTCTTGTTTAATGGTTCGAGAGGACAGTAATTGAAGTTTCTGTTGTGGGCATTTTCTTCAAATAAATAAATTCCGAAATTCATTGGTATAGGACATAGGTTCCCAACCTTTTCTCCCTCGCGAACCCCTTGATTATTCTTTTTGTTTTCGCGCACCCCCCTACTGTCATATCCAACTCTCCCCCTCCAACCATCCATCTATGTAAAGAAGTATTTTATCAATAAAGTTAAGGTTAGTTTAAGTTAGCTTAAAAGTGAAATGTCTCGAATTAATAACATTTGCAGAGCTTATTTTTGATTTTACATTTTATTCCATTTTTACAATAGTATTAGTTCAACTCCAAAGCAAATGAAGCCAGTATTGTCATTATTTCGTTATCACTTATAAGGATAGCTAAACATTACGCTTCGTAATAATCAACTTTTCAAGTGGGATAGATATTAAATGACAAATATTCCACTTGGAGAAACAAAGTTCTCTAACTTTTTTAATTCCTTTGTCCTTAATGTTTTCTTGTTTACGCCATTGACAACTTTGATTTCGCGTATCCCCAAATGGTCCTTCACGTACCCCCAGGGGTACGCGTACCACAGGTTGGGAACCTCTGGTATAGGACAAAAGGATAAATAACTCGGTGATGGCGATAACTGATATGAAGATTTGAGCAACAAACATCATAAGGTTGAGAACAGAAGTTAGATCCGTGCTTCCTCTCCTAGACCCCGTATTGGTAGACCTCTTCACCCGCACGAAGAGCTTTAATAAAAAAAACCGTTCTAAAAGATGAATTACTTATATTAAACTAATTAAGCGATGATTTAGAATCCGCTATCCCTTTTCATTTAATTTTTGAAACTAAGTTCAAAACCTTCCCCCGCTTCCCAATTCACGATGAGTTCAAATTCATTAAAATCCGCACAACACTTCAACGCCGAGAGATAGGTTCAAGAAATTATTGCATAAAGAACAAGGAAAAGAAAGAATAAAAAGGAAGACCTACGATCGCAGCACTCGTAGGAGCTGCGGTTACGATTTATGGTATGGTTTCGAAATAATAATAAAAATCAAGTTGTTATCACGTTTCTGTGAGGAGTAATTAAAAAGCCACAAAAGACTTGCCCTCGAGAGTTGTTGCTGCCCGCTGATGAAGGTAATATTTATACATAAAAAATGAAGATAATCGCAAGGAAGTATAGAGAGGTATTAGAGTGCCGCGAGCTCATCACGTGTGGATTGTGATTGAGGATTTTGGCGGTTCCTACTCGGTGGATGGTGCAAAAATTGAGAACATATCGTCGACGTGTAGACAAAAGTCACCAAGCACAAAACTACAGTTTCGAGATGCGGTCAGCTAAAACTTAATTGATTTTGAATAGTTATGATAAATAGTAAAAATTATTTTAGAGATGTCTAGCTCCTAAGATTGATTTACAGATATTTAGATAACAGGTTTCTATCATGAAAACATCAATTGCAAATCCTGATTGACTGCAGTAGTCCTTCAACTTCTACCGTCTGAACGGCGACGATATATCTGCAGTTATTGATGTAAACATTAAATTCATTATTTAGTAGATCCTCGATTACCCCAGCTGGCTGGGATCGTAATCACCTCTGATAATCGAAAATTGGGTTAAGAGTGACTAAATTTTAAATGGTGACTTTTTTTCTTTAGACAAGATTTCTCAAAATTGTTTAAGTGAAATTATAAAAATAAGTACGCAAGTAGAGGAAAGTGGGGTAAAACCCTCGATTACCCGAGCTAGTGGGACCGCAATCATCTGTGATAGTCGAAAAGTTAAGAATGACTAAATTTTAAATCGTGACTTTTTTTTTCTTTAGACAAGATTTTTCAAAATTGTTTAATTGAAATTATAAAAATAAGTACGCAAGTAGGGGAAAGTGGTGTAAAACCCTCGATTACCCGAGCTAGTGGGACCGCAATCACCTGCGATAGTCGAAAAGGTAAGAGTGACTAAATTTTAAATCGTGACTTTTTTTTCTTTAGACAAGATTTCTCAAAATTGTTTAATTGAAATTATAAAAATAAAAACGCAAGTAGCGGAAAACCGGATACCTAAGGTTTAAAGCCTGTTGGAGCTAAACTATTCGACATACAGCTTGCCAAATTTTACTAAAATATTCATTATTTATCAGAGTATAATATATATTTCAGGAAAAGTCATAGTTTTACTACCTTTTTTACTAATGATTTTTTTGTAGAAAAAGTCAAAGGGCCCGGTTTTACTCCACTAGTGGGGTAACCATCAACCAACGCCACCCCGACTTGCCTAGGCATACGGGATAAATCTGAATGACAGTCGTTGCAATAGAAACGAGTACTGAGGTCGGGTCCTAATGGCCAACACAGCCTCACGGCCCAACCCCTCCCGTAGGAGGTACGTACTATCACTGGAGGGGGCCACTAGTGGGGTAAAACCGGATACAAATGTTAACTCTGTGGGAAATTAGGGATAACTAGATTTTCAGTGGAAAAGTAGCATATATTTTTATTTTATGTGACAATTTAAGAATAAACCATTTTCTAAGATTTAACAATAGTTATAATAGTTGAGAATTTAAAAAAAAAGATGATTTTTTAAAAATTTAACAATAATTACAATAGTTGAGAATTTAAGAATAAAGACAGTTTTTTAAAGATTTATCAATAGTTAACAATTTAAGAATAATGGGAATAAATTTAAAAATATTTGAAATATTCGTATCTGAATTAGTGATAAAATCTGTAGGAATTAAATAGGGAACTTAGTAATTTCACTAGAGCATTGAAACACTGCGGGTTTGGAAATTACAATAGAACAGAATAGCGACAAAATGAAATGTAAGAATCTAACAAATGTTGTATAAAAAAAGAAATTGGAAAAACGTAAATGACCTACTGGGTTCTCCTATTATTTTAATGATCCAAATTCCAAAATCATTAGAAGAAAAATAATCTAATCCTAAAGCAAAAGAAGAATGTCTTTGACGTAATTCTTTCTTCTTTGATATCCAAGCTAACAGACGAGCTCAGTCCAAATGTCGATGCGTTAAATAAAACCAAACGATTGCAAAGCCTTCGAGCAAAAGATTTTTATTTTTGCATGGGTTTTAAGTTTTATATGAGAAAAAATAAATAAAAATCGTTTTCTTTTCTCCATTCTTTTTCCTTCACTAGTGGAGATAATTCAGTATTTGTCCACTAGAAAGAAAAATTAATAACGCCAAAATCAAGTATCAGGTTTTACCCTACTACCATTAACATTTTAACAAACTCTTTTTATTAGTTATCAAAACACTTTTTGCATGCATGTTTTGAAACAGTTTTGTTAAGAAGATTCGCGAATGTACTGATTTTCGCTGCATTTTCCCAATGATTTTTTAAGAATGTTCTCGAAAGAATATTTTCCTCCTCTCAACAATGCGGAACTTTCAGACACATTTACAGTGCCACCTTGTCATGAAAATGCACGGAATTTCCTCGCATCACTATTGAAGTGCTTAAGAATGGAACCGTGTTTTTATTTTTTTCTCTAAATAATTTCTTGAGATATAAAAGATCACCTCCTGATGACGACCTTTCATAATCGATTCCAATGCCAACTTTGACATTTTCTGAAATATTCACTTACATTAGTTAAAAAAAAGGAAAAACACAGCTCGAATTTTTGGTACCCGCTCGATTAACCCTTAATTGCCCGAATTTTTAAAAATTGATTTAAAAACGTTTTTTCCACTTTTATATCTTGAATAAAACATGGGAAAATACTTTTAAAAAATCCTATTTTGTTTTAAGTATGGTTTGCAGCTGCAGTTTGTTATCAACTGAAAACACTGCGCTTTATTTCAGAAAAAAATTTCCTTGATAAAATTCTATAATGCCAAACAGAGAGGAATTTTAATAAATAATAATAAGGGTAAGGAATTTCCTACAACCTTTTAGAATCAAATATGGTATTCTCAAGCGTATAAACTAAGCAAAAAAGATGCAGCCTCGAGTGAAAAATATCAATTTAATTTTTTATCAGCACTCAGGCTGCCATCTATATGTCGTAAATTGATTTAATAACAATTTCAGCATGTATCCCATTGGCAATAACAGGCATTAGAGCTACAGTGTTATTCTAAAGATTTTGGAAGACGAAATTGGGTATGTTGCTTAAAGGCAACACTGGGCCTTTAAGGGTTTAGCGACTGGCAACCTCTTCCATCTACCTCTGAACTTCACCTAGAGGCTGCGATGGCCTAAGGTGTCGGCCTTGGAGTCGGAGGGTTCCAGGTTCGAAGCTCGATTCCACTAAAGATCCGTCTTGTATTGGGTGTGTTACACGTTAAATCATACGTAGGGGGTCAAACGTCCTCCCGCTGGTGTGGTGCGGGAGCCTGGAGAGGGAGGTGCCAGCTGGGGTGTCGTCCTCGTCATCTGCCCGCGGTTCAAAATGACTTGGTCCGTCCCAAAATAGCATCGGGTTGCTTCAAAACGGGACGTTAATATAACTAAACAAAACCGGACTTCGCCTAAAGGAATAGCATTTCATAAATAAGAATTGATTTTAAATTTTAAAAAGAACGATACAAGTATGTAATACGATGCACAATATAAGTATCTCCTGCATACGCTCGCCTGCTGGGAGGTTTAAAAAACTTTCAACTACTCTGTTCGTATATATATACAAGAGGAAAGTGTATATATTTGCTCTTCTAAACAAAAAAAGAAAACTATGAAAGTGTTGAATTTATCTAGAGCGTTATACGGGACTATTTATAGCGTTGTACGAATAAAATTAGAATAAAAACGAAAATACAAGTTTTAAAATAATTTCAGGGGGGATTGCAGCTCTGCATCCCTAAATGGACGAGCCGCCACTGTCAAGCGCACAAACAAAGCTAAAAAGATGCAGCCTGAAGTGTAAAACATCAATTTATTCTCAAGATTTTCGAAGACATGGGACAAATTGGGTATGTTGCTGAAAGGCAACACTGGGCCTTTAAGGGTTAGCAGAGCCCTTGATTGATAGAGGTCCAGATAACCGATGTTCTACTGTACAACATTTCGACACAAACTACGTCGCTTCTTAGGATAAGTGCCAAAAATCAGCAATTCTAATAAAGAACACTCTGAAGTTCACGATGAATATTCTCTCATCTTTACATAATTTCTTGATTAATAACTAAACAACATTAAAAAATATTGAAAAAAGATATGAAAAGAAAGAAGACAGGAAGCTAGTAAATAACTCACTACATTACAACAAAATCATAAAACATACAAAATAGATGCAGCTAGCTTACAGTGATGAGTATTCGCAAAAAATAGTACCATGCAAAAGTAATATAAAAAATAAGTATATGTGTCATAAACAAACGCGGAACCCTATGAACTTTAGAAACTTCATCTTTTCTTCGATAATATAATTTTTATTCATATGTTAGAACTTAAATTAAGTTTCTGGGTTTTTATTAGTTTTAAATTTTATTTAATTCATTAAATATCATTTTCTTTTTATGTTACAATCATTAGTTTTCGTCAGCATAATTAGACTAAATCTAATCTATTATTAAATTAACTTTGCTTATATAAATTAATACCCAGATTACTTTTTTTATTTCTTAAAAGTTAGGTATTAAATATGTACACCAATTTGTTGATGGGCATTATTAGAATTAGACCTAAAAGTGCAATACAGAGCCTAATGTAAGCTTAAGAAACTGCCTTCGCATTTTCTTATTCCATGCTTTTAATAACTTAGTATCGTAAATTCTAAAGTTGAAAATGTTCCATTCTCTTTCGCATTATGTTAACAATAAAAACTGAACGACAAAGCCCTATTTTTACTAAAAAAATTGCGCAAAATGTGAACTGCGTAAGAAGTCAATGGCAGACGCATTTATGCTAAACCGCTCAGAACTTTGTAAGTTTGCACCGTCTAGCACTCGCTTGACTATAAGACTACTTCGATCAAAAAGTCTTGCTGCAGTGAAGTCTTTTTATTAATGAAGTCATCCGATACGATGCCACAGACACGTGACACATTTCCCTGCACGTGTTATCTTATTTCATGTTGTCTTTTTCTTACTGAAACGTCACGTTTTTCCAATACAAGATTCACAACGGATTCCAAAATTTAATTTGCTTTGTACATTTGACTTCCACCATGTGAGCATGAATTAACAATTTTAATAGTACAATTTCTTGAAACTATACTGTATTACTTCCATTCAGTTGGATGTAAGAATCGCAATTCAGTACAAATTACTAACTTTGTTTACCAAATCCCTTATTTTCTATTAAACTATAACTGAAGACTTTAATTCAGATCTTAATTCGGGTTTTAAAAAAGTCCTTTTAGAATTTCTGCAAGTCTTAAGAATTAAAAATTAAAAGGTAATACAAATTTTTTAAAAAATTATTTTAGATAAAAATGAAAATTTAATATAACTAATAGTAGTAGATTATTGATTAAGAAAGAAAAGCTTTATCATCTATAGTGTTTTACTATCATACTATATTAGAAAACTCTTTATAGCAATTTGTGCATGGCCCCTCGGATTTCACGAGGAGTCAACCTTTCACGTACATGGTGGTCTTCCATACGAGTTCTAATTAATAGCGAGCAACAATGGCCGCTCATTTTACAAGCACTCTGCATCTCGAAGCAAAACGAAGGGAAAAAAAATGAATAAAATATTCCAAAATGGAAGCGGAACCTCGAGAAGACTTATAGCATGTTTCACCCTCCTGTCAAAAACACCAAGAAAGCGGGGGAACCTTCGCGAATTAGCCGAAATCTCAGCGGAATAAGTGCAGCATGATATTTCTTCAATTGGATGCCATGATTTTAATGAGTTGAATTTATCGTCTGCTCTTTAAAGAACTTTTTTTCCCGCGCTTTTGTTGGAAAGATGTCTCAATAGAACTTTTGAGATGGTTTGACTTAGGAATAAATGGGGAAAGAGGTGGCTCTAGCTTTATAATGACAGTTGCATTAAAATAATGTTAAATGCGATTTTATGTAAATAATATCTGATTTGTGCTAAACCACAGATTTATCTGAAAAGGTCATTAGTTCAATGTATCCGTTAATGTTTGAAGTTTAAATATTTAAAACATTTGAAAAAATCATCAATTAACTGTATCTGTGTCTTTTTAGATTTGAAAATTTTGGATTAAAAAATTCTTTAAATATTTAGATTATTGACTTTTATCGTTTTGTAATAAAAAAACTTTTAAAAAATCATCAATTAACTGTATCTAACTTTTTAGATTTGAAAATTTTGGTTTTAAAAATTCTTTAAATATTTATATTATTTATTCTTATCGTATTGTAATAAAAAAAATTAAAAAACTCTCTCTCAAAGATTAAAAAAGCGACAAAGTGGAAAAAAAGCTGTTCTGGTAAAATATCTTGCTTTCCTAAGATACTATTTATCAGGCCTTCTTAAAGTTTGGATTCAAAACCCGGAGCGGGGGTCGTACATGGATTTTGTTGTCATAAAAACATAGTTAGCAATTGCGTTTGTTAGATAACTAAATTAGTAATTAGGTATATGAAAACCATATTCATAAGATTATTTAATAAAAAATTATTAAAATTAAAAATTCCTCTGTTTCGTATTTTACTTTCCTATGTAAATGCATATTACGGATGACTAAATAATTTTTTACCACATAAAGGTTACAGAAATTATTTTGAACTAATAAGAGGGGCAAAATATAAAAATTTTAACCCTTTCGCTACCAGGGTCTCCTTGGAAAAACGTCCACCATAGCCCAAGATGTTTATGACATCAATTGGAATAGATTTTACGTCTCTCACATATATGTGACGTCGGGCTTTGGTAAGAAACGGCTGTGTCACATATATGTGACGGTTGGTAGCGATCGAGTTAAGAAGCTCCAATCTATTTGAACCTTTTTATATTCTGCAGTATCTCTAACGTTCATTTCAATGTTAAAGTACAAAAATTTAGAGGGTGTGATGAAAAAGTCATGTGACGTCACAATCACATGACAAACGTAACCTGCTCTTGTCATCTAATTAAATGATGGCTTGCTTTATGCTGTAATGTCACGTCTTTTTTCTTCCTTAATGATACAAAATGGATTTTGCGTTTAAATTTGAAGTATCACATGCCCATGAATTGACTGCATTTCTTCGGGAAACGAAGATGGATGAATAACAAGATATGGAATATGTGTTTGTATCAGTAATTCAATTATATACGATGGCTATTCAAAAAGTAACTTAGGTTGTAGAATTAAAAAAAACCAACCGAAAGGAAACATTTTTTATTACTTACATTTGAAAGGCACATTGTTCAGCTATTTTTCAACATAATCTCCGTATAAATTAAGACACTTACCACAACGGTACAACAGCTTGTTAATTCCATCATCATAGAATGTTGCCGCCTGAGACTTCAACCACGCACGGACGCCTACATGCAGTTCCTCGCCATCGTCGAAGCGCTGTGTTGCGAGCCAGGTCTTCATGTGTGAAAACAAGTTAAAATCGCTACGGAGATTGTTCAGCTATTTTACCGTACTGTACGGTGGATGACAATCCGAACTCGAGAGCTGTTGGATGGTTCCGAATGGGAGCTGTTTGGTCATCCACCGTACAGTACGGACCTTACTCCCAGCGACTTTCACTTGTTTCCACACATGAAGACCTGGCTCGCAACACAGCGCTTCGACGATGACGAGGAACTGCATGTAGGCGTCCGTGCGTGGTTGAAGTTTCAGGCAGCAACATTCTATGACGACGGAATTAACAAGCTGGTGCATCGTTATGATAAGTGTCTTAATTTATACGGAGATTGTTCAGCTATTTTTCAACTTAATGTGTCTTTCAAATGCAAGTAATAAAAACTGCTTCCTTTCATTTGGGTTTTTTTAAATTCTAAAACGTAAGTTACTTTCTGAATAGCCTTCGTAAGTAACGACTGAGTATTACTGTTAAAAATGTGTCAACAAGTTTTTAATTTACCTTCCTTTTGGCATTGCAACCTTATCTCTTTTGGTATATAGTTGCATAGCCAAACAAACATCACCAAAAGCGGCCAAATATGTGAAGATTTCGGTTTTCTTTTCTGCTGAGTAAATATTTAAACACTTAATACCATCTATAAAATATATTAAAAAATTCGTTATTTATTTTAAAAAGAATTTGACTTCATTCACTTAGTTCCGAAAACTTTTGAATAATTTTAAATGCTTAATAGGGAAATTTTGTCAAGGAAAAGATACTAAAATGAATTTTGCAACCTATGAACTTGATATATTTCTGTTAAAACTCTGAAACTGAATCAATTCAGGTGTCACTCACTTCTTTCAATCATTCGGTCAAAGTATAATTAGTTGAATTGTCTGTGTTTTTCTAACAATTAAATCATTAATTTCAATGAAATAACTATTAATTTTTACAGGAATTAGAAAAAATTTGAAGGAGTCTCTAAATTGCACAGATAAACATAATTTTTTCTTTATTTTGGGAAATTTGTTTTCTTTTATTTCTCTACACTTATTATTATATTCAAAATTATTTTTCACAGAAAGATTATATTGAAAGTAAAAAATGGGAATAAAAATAGTAACAATTTCCATATGGTAACTTCAGAATGTTAAACGAATCGTAGAATTTTCATTAAAAAAGCATTGCGAAATCCCTTGGTGATATAACCTTCCAAATACGCTAAAAATCTTCTGACATTTTCTAAATTATATTATAAGTGTATAACACTTTATGTACCTCATTAATCTTTACGCACCATCGTATATAACCCCATTCATAAATTGTAATACTTTTAAATAAAAATTGTTTTAAACTTGCATATTTGGATTGTAGTTGTTTCTCCTTATAATTAGGATAAAAATGCATTTATTATCATACAAAGTGCCTTTTAAAAGTTTCATATGTATGGAAGTTAGACGCAAAATGCAAGATCTGCCTTTTAATATCCTAGCTCATTATTAGCAGTTGTTCATGTTATTGTGATGCAACTTAAATGCAAACACGATTAGACATAAATTTACAATTCTATTAATAATTAATTATAAATATTTAACCATAACAGTATTGATAAGCTTTTAAACATATAATGTAATTATTTGAGAATTATTTGACATTAACAAAAAAGAATATATATATATATATATTCCATTTGGTTTCGTTATTTTTTTATCTTGTAGCTATAGCATCGGATAAAAGATTTGTGTTTATAGATTTCATTTATTAATTAGAATAGATTTCTGTTTCAGTGAAATTTAAAAATGAAGTAAGTTCGACCATTTAAAAGCAAGTTATTAAAATTATTCGAAATATTCCGAATAAATGTTTTTTGCGAAATATTTATGCTTAAACAATAAGAACTTGCTGTCAAATGTTCTGAGCTATTTTTATGAGAACGCTTGTATATCATAATTATTCTCTTGAACATGACAGAACATTTTTTTTTAAATTCCTAACATTTCTTAGTTTTTAATTCCGATCTTGTTCTTAATTTGAGAAAAAAGGTGAATATAAAAAATTTCAATATCAAAAGTGATTTTTTGACCATTCCAAACTCAGCTTTGAAAGAAAAATTACTGGAATTAGTGACTGCCAAGAACCAGATTTCCTTAAAGCCCTTTTTAATTGCTTGTCACTTGTTGGTTAAAGAGTGACAAACTATTAGATATTCTTTCGCATATTACCAACAAAATGAGAATTTAGAAGTAAGCTCAAGCTGCAGCCCAGCCTCTAGCCACACCCACCTTTTTTGAAGCCACATCCATCATTTTTAGTGTCAACAAAACAGCAACACCCTTACATGTTACTCATCACTGCTGGTATCATCATTTATAAGTATAACAAAAAAAATATCCATGTCTTCGCCAAAACATTGTAATTACTTCGATGCTTTAACTAGTTAAGTAAGTTCTTTTCTTTATAATACATGATATGATAATGCAAGTTGGATTGAGAGAACTGTAAATGGATTTTTACCAATTATAAAAATTGAATGTTTGGATATAAGCAGATGTTCTTATCACAGAAGAAAGAAAAACAATTAAAATGGAAAAAGAACTTTGTTTTTGATTACATTAAAAATACTTACCAAATATAGAAATGTTTTAAATTCGGATTAATTGAAATGTGGGATTTCTTAATGTAAAATAATAAGGAAGGAATAGAATTTCATCGATATCTAAATCAGTCGTCACTAATAATTACATCGATGCTTTAACTAGTTAAATAAGTTCTTTTCTTTCTAATACATGAAATGAAAATGCAAGTTGGATTGACAGAACTGTAAACCGATTTTGAGCAATTATAAAAATTGAATGTTTAAGCAGATGTTCGTATCACAGAAGAACGGTAAACAATTAAGATGAAAAGAGAGTTTTGTTTCTGAATACATTAAAAATACTTACAAAATATACAAATGATTTAAATTAGAGTAACTGAATTACCAGGGTTTTCTGTAAATTAATAAGTAAGGAATATAATTTCATCGATATTTAAAACAATTATTCAATTATTATCAATATCAATCATTTGATTATTAAATAAGCGTTCTCCTCGACTTACGACCACAAAAATAAATTTTAAATTTCAAAAAATAAAATGTAATTCAGTTTGTACTTGACGATAGAGTAAATATTATGCATTTTCGACATTATTCTCAATAATTGTACGTACATAAATTAAAATTTTGTGTTTTACGTACAATTTTCATAAGACGTTCGAATGAAAAAGTTGAGAAAATCTATCAGTCGGAATAGAAGTTGTGGAGACTGTGCATAGTAACAATCATACATTTATTTAAAATTAGGGTTAATTACGGTAATTAGACGGAGGATTCCGAATTTCGACTCCTTGCCTCGGATTAAAAATATTTTACAAATGTGTCCCAATTTTTATTTAAATGAAAAATGTTCTTAAAAATTTTTAATTAGTTTTAGTTTTTATAAAGTTAGTTTCTGAAGAATTCTCCTTTTCAACTTTTAATATACGTTGATCGTGTTGGGTGCAATCGAATGTAACTAATGTGAATGAATAAAAGTAATAAAAAATGATAGGAAAGCGTAGTGTTAGTTTTTGCTTAATTTCTTTCACTCTTTTGTAATTTTTCAGTACTTAAATTTTAATAACTCACTTTCTTCATCGTTTCGCATAAAAAAAGCTGTTATTTCTTTAACTTTTCCAACTCCATAACTAATATCCTATACTCTCCGCTCCCCTTCAAATAGCCATTGTTTCGGATGGAAGTTAAAAAAAAGTCTGGACACTTTGAGGTTTACTGAAATTCGTGAATTTCCTGTGTTGGAAAGAAAAGTTGCTTCGTCGATTTTATTTTATTTGCAATTTTTAATTAAGTTAATATTTCTTGGAAAAATTTGTTACCTTTAATTATTTGTTCCATTTTTAACAGTCAAGGTAATTTAAAACCTAATATTTTTGCACAAAACATAAGCCTAAATTCCCTCATGTTTTTATGAAACCCATTATACGCAGTGCACTTTAGATCCGACATATATGAGTTTCTTTTTAGTTTTTAAAACATTTATTCACTTTTTTATAGTACGAGGGTAAGTCACTCAAAAAATAATTTACCATGATAATCACTTGGAAACAATTTCATTTTCCATCATTTCATTCATAACATAATCTCCACCAATGTTGAAGCACTTGATCGTTTTATCAGTGCCCCAATTCCAGCTGCATAAAATTCTTTGGGTTGCTGTCTCATCCACAGTAGGACTTCGTGTTGAATGTCGTCATCATCTGCAAAGTGTTTGCCTCCAAGATGTTGTTTTAGTGGACCAAACAGATGAAAATCGCTTGGGGCTAAGTCTGGACTGTAAGGTGGATGCTGTAGCACCAGACTTTTCATCCGTTTGGTCCACTAAAAAAACATCTTGGAGGCAAACACTTTTCATATGATGACGACATTCAACACGAAGTCCTACTGTGGATGAGACAGCAACCCAAAGAATTTTATGCAGCTGGAATTAGGGCACTGATTAAACGATGGGATAAGTGCATCAACATTGGTGGAGATTCTGTAGAAAAACAGAATTGTTTCCAAGTGATTATCATGGTAAACCATTTTTTCTTCAGTGACTTACTTAATGACTTACTCTCATACTGTTGACATTTCATTATTTTATTGCGTTTAAAATTATGAACTAAAGGTAGCATCGAAACAGTAATTATTTTCATTTCTTTCTCTTTATTACATAGCTTTAATACCTTAGAAAGTAGCGAAGCTACCAAGTATAAATGGTGCGAAATTGTAGTAGCTTGAGAGTGAGGGGTGATTAAAGTGGGAGAAGAGATTCTCGTTTTAATTATCAATAAACTGGAATTTTTACTAATTATGAACAACGTATTTAAATAGATATCGATAATTGCGAAGAAAAACAAGGCAAAAGTTCAGTTTGTATAACAAGTTAACTTTGTATTCGAACATAACAAATAATCGCATAAGTAATTTAAAATAGTTGAAATACTGACTAAAAAAAGCAATCCTGCTTATTGGACTGCATTCACGTACACCCATACATTTTAATAAAGTTATATTTTATTGCGAGACAAATTCATTCGTAAAACTAATTCCTCCTCTTATATTAGTAAAATCTTATTAAAATTTTAAATTAAAAAGAGTTTTTCCTATTAATAAGCAGTGTTTTTAACACTTTAAAAGAAAAATAAGTAAGTGTTAGGAAATGGAAAGTAAATTTTGTTTTGCTTTCAATGCATCAAGCCTCTGAACAAATATTTTAAATTAGAATTCAAACCCTAATTTAATATTCTGTAAAATCTAAAGTAAATGTAATAAAAACAATAAAATTAAACCGATTTATATTTTAAATATTTAATAGTACTTTTTTTTTTGAGAGAAAACTTGTTTATATTGCAAATGGTTTATTTGATCTTACGGCGCTCTCGTGATGTTAAATTAAAAGGGATAATTGCTAGTCATAAACAGTGTTTGAATATATGTGGGTACTCCTAATTTCGAAGAGCAAATATGAATAAACAATTGAAATGGAAAGAAATTCGCTTTTGAATATATCAATATTTGCACAAATATTTTGAATTAAGGTATGCTGATATATACGAATTTTCATAAAATCTTCGTAAAATGCTATAAATTAATTGCTTTTTTAATCGATTTTATTTCATTTTATAAATGTAGTAACTTTATTTTTTGAAACAATTATTGACATGACTAAGTTTTAATTTATATAATTAAGGTTTTCTTATGATTTTAAATATGAATTTTTTAATCAATCTCAAATCTTATTTATCGCTTGATTGATAAAATGTGTTCTGAATAAACAAACCATTAATCCGTCATGAATTTGCATACTACACATAAACAATCAATCATCATTGACGAAGAAAAGAAAAAAACTGCAATAGATTTCCCAATATCGTTTGCAATACAAAAAAATGTTATGTTGGATGATAAAATATTCATGCGCTTTTTACTTAAAATTCAACAGACAACTATTATGTTTATAATTTATAACTTTTTTTATTATGAGCAAAAATTACTATCTTCTGATGGTAATGCAAGTAAGCAATTAGTAACGTAGAGGTATTGTTGGAATTATTACACATTTAGCGATGAGCAAAATAGATCTGTTTTCTCTTCAGAATGTAAGAAGAGTTTTGGGGCTGTGTTATTTCATTTCATTCAGATGATAATATTGAGTAATATAAGTAATACGTCAATAAAATAACCAGAAAAAAATGAAAGCAAGTTTAACTATCGATGTCATTTGGCATGAAACGTAATTTCTTTTAGAAAATCACGTTTCTATAGAATATTTAAAATAATTGTGACTAATTGTATATCATTGATTGTATCAAGGTTTTTTCTATAAATGTTTGTTATAGTGTATAGCATAAAGTGGCTCTGATAATATAATATTTAGAGAAATCTGATTTGTCCAAAAGAACGCGATAGAATTGTGTAACAAAATTTCGTAAGGGTAAAAAAATTGGTAGACTTTTTCAAGAATTCTTTTAGTTTAACCTATGCTCTTTTCCCACATCACATAAAATTAACCTAGACCTTTGTTAAAACGAGTCTTTGTAAAATATTTGAAAGAATTGCACATTGCAGTACCAGATTCTTACTTAGCTAACTTAATTCTTTTTTTAAAATTCGAATTAATACCTTGTTTAAAAGAAAAAAATTAAGAACTGTTCGTAAATGAAAAAGAAGTAGCAAGAAAAGAAAAAGAACTTTTTAAAACCTGAATCCGAATTTAATTTTTTGTGTGATTCTCTCCTTTCTTTTCTGCTGTCTTTCAACCGACAAAATTCGTTTTGTTCGAAATGTTCCAAATTGCACATCTATAACTGCAACTGACAAAGAGATATTCCGCCAGCCGTAATTATCTAACTGTGACTGCACCGGAATTAAAGAAACTGTTCGAAATAATCGAAGTGTATTAAGAATGTGAGTAATTGTCTATTATGTTCTTGATGGTTAACGGACGTTCTTTCTTTTTATGTCCTTCTGTGGCACTTTTTTTATTCTTTTTTCTTCAAATCACAGAGAAAAATCACTTTGTTAGATTATAAAATTTTTCTTGAACAAGACATTCTGGTTTGATGCTCGTGTAGAATCGGGTCTTAACAGAATCGTGATGACAGTATAATTGCAGATCGTGGGTTTGAGTTAAGGAGAAAAAATTATTTAATAAGTAGCCGTTTTGTGGTGACCTTTGCTTGTTTTCCCACGAATTCTGTTCTTTTTTGCTGCATTTTTTTCAATGGTACGTGCTCCACAGTTTTTAATGCGGAAAATTAGAGAAAAAGAGAGTTGTTATTTTATCTCAATTTGTATAAAAAAATTGACTACACAAGAAAATCATATTTTTACTTGTTCCTATGAACAACGTTTTATTAAAAAAATAAAAGAGATGCACGAAAAATCTTAATTACATCGAATTTTTGGGGGAAAGAAGCTTATATACCTTAGGGTAGGTTTTACCTGTATTCTTAAAATCGCAACAGTGTCATTTTCTTTAACTGTTTAAATTATGGTAAATGCATATCGAATAATAATCTGATATATTTTTCGTTCTTGTTTTGGGAGAGAATTAAAATTTTAGATCAGCAATTTTCACTTTTGTTGAATTTTGTTATCCCCTTTCTCCCTTGCAATGAATTTTAGAATTCGAAAAATTGGAAAATTGTTTTTCGTTTCATATGTATATACATGCTTTTTAGAGTGAAATTTGCATTTTGTATTAAAAAATGTATCTTTTCTGTTTTCGATTTCAATAATCAGCTTTTCTATATGCTTTTGACTGTCCTTGCCCTCTCCAGTTTTCCCACGTCTTTGGTATAATTTTCAATGGCGCGTGTTCCGAAGTTTTTAATGGAGAAATTTTTTTTTCTGATTTCCCTAAACTTTTCTAAATTGATTTTGATTTTTACAAAAAGTTAGGCTGAACATAAAATCACGTTTTTACTTATTACACACGAACAGCATTTTAGAAGAAAAATGAAAGAAATACATGGAAAAAGTTCACAATTTCGAATCAGGGAAAACAATTATCTCTATTTCCGAGAATAATTTATTTTCTTCATATGTCTTCCATAAACTTTACAACTGAAGGCAAGTATTTAACTAATTTTTTTCTGTTTTGGAATATTTTAGTCTCTCGGGGGCAGGGGGTTACTTTGCCGTAGTGAAAGTTAGGTAATGCAATATTCAAGCGATTCTTCAGTACATGCAAATTAACTCCTCCATCCACAGGCTTATCGTAGTAGTCGATATAAATATTATCTTTATAGTATTCATTCAATAAATACCGTTTTTAAGTAATTATAATATTAATTAATATTTTCAGAACATCATATATATTTATAAGTTATTTAATAAATGCAATTAAAACAAATCTTTGATGTTGCTTCATAAGGGCGATATAAATATTCAAAACGATTTTCACCTCTTTGAAATAAAATATTACAGATATTAAAAATCGTTTTCATATTCGGAGAATGAATGAATGTAGTTCGTTCGAGTGAAATGGTGAATAAATAACCGGATTAAAAACATAATTCTCAAGAGGAAAAAGAAAACATGCAGTTTGCATGAGACTAATGAATATTATATTTGTTTCAAATGTGATGTTTTGCTAAGTAAAATTTCGACATTTTTCAAACATGCAAAAATGTTGCAATCAAAGAAATTTATGTAATGTAATGAAGTTAATTTTTTTGATTAAATTTCTATATTCACCTTTCTAAGTATACATAAATGAAATATTTAGTACATTTAAATAAATAGATTAGATGATTAAAAAGTATCATGTAAAAATGCTTCCTGATTTTATTCTTGTTATACTTAGTTTCGTCTTTTGTTAGTTCTTTGAATCTTCCTCTTAAGAATTTAACGCGAAAAGATGCAATTATCTTTTAATTTTTATCGTTTGCAATGTCAATTTATGGAATATATTTATTATTTATAATTCAGCGCAATTTGTTTCTCTTTGATGCTCTAAAGAGTAACATCTTTTATAATTTAAGCAAAAGTCTAAACTATTTGAGATTATTTTTTAAAACGTTAATGCTATTTTTAAGTCGTTGAAATAGTTTTAATACAATATAATACTGGGGAATTTAAATATTAATTTCTAAAGTTATGAAAGATCATTCTTTTGTCATGAAATGGAAATTTTCTTTACATTGATTTTGAACATGAACGAAAATATGGTTAATTAAAGTTATTCATTGTCGTATGTAAATTTTGTCATTTTGTGTGGGGGGAGGGAGGGGTTCATGCAAAATATTGAATAGAAAAGCAAAAGAATAAATAGCCCATTCTTTCTGAAACTGTTTTATAATTTATGTTATGGTTAGTCGTGTGTAAAAAACATGTTGTTTTAGGGATAAAATAAATATACATATATTTATTACGTGAGTATTTAAATTAATTGAATGTATTTAGATTTTATTTAACTAATATAAAGCAATTCATTTGTTTTATGGCTTTCAAATTATTATTAATTTATAGGTTTCAATATAGCTTTTATTTTCGTCACAACTATGTTTTGCTGTAACATTAAGTTGTGCAGATTAGTTGAGTTTTGATTTATAATGTCCTATTAGTAATTTTTTGAGGTAGTTGTATATATAAATAAGTCAAAAAACAGTTTACGTTCTTTTTTTGTGAGAATTGGATGTGTTTTGTGAGAATTCGAAGTAAATATCTATAAACTGGACATTTACTTCGAAAATTGCGTAAATTTGAGAACGTTTTAAAAAATGGAAGGAAATGGCAAGAATCGCTATAAAGTATATTAAAATCAAGCAATATTAATTGCGCTGAAACGACAATATATACAGTAAAGCACCGTTTATACGTCTTTCAAGAGACTGACGTAAAACGACGCATAAATGAAAAGACGTATAATTGAAACAAAGTATAAACGATGCTTTACTGTGTAATGTAATATATATATATAGTTAAATATTTCAACTAATCAAAACATGTGTTATATTTTCAATATATTCAAATATTAATATATATATATATATATATATATAATAATTTAGTTTTTTAACTTTCTTTAATTATTCTTAACGATACTTCATCCTTAATTAATTCTATTTACAACTGCAGTGACCACACATCTACTTTATATCCAGTCACGAGTCTTTTCAGGGGAATCTGATTTTACCGGTATATTATCTTTCTGCGCATTGTTAACTGCCGGCCAGTGTTGTCAGCAAATATGATCATGGAGTGGACTCTTCAATGCCATTTAAGATGCTGAAGTAACCTGATTATCTTTACACTGAAATTATGAATCCTGAATAAAGAAAAGCTTTCGTTAATCGTCCGTGGAATATGTTTGAAAATGCCTCTACAAGCACTCTAAAATTGCCCTCAACTTCAGAATTCCCATTGCACAATTTAAATTCAACTAAAAGACCCATTTTAAAGAGAAATGTTCCAAAGAACTGAAAAACTTCTTTACTCGAAATCAGTTTCTTCTACAAAATTCCACGTCTATGAAACTCAAGTTCGAATGCATTGCTATTTAGTTTTAGAAACAAAAAAAAAGACGGGGGCGATGGAAAATTTTTAATTTATTATAGTTGAAAGCGAATATGCATCAAAATAGTAGTAACGCTTCTACACGAGTTAAAGACAAAACGTTATCTCTTATATTGAAGAACAGATATGCATTGATCAGCAGATTTAACTCACATTAGAGAAATAAGCCATATTTCCGGCGAGAGATGGCGCTGTATGTTTGATCATTGACTGTTCTATTT
>BGPR01003241.1:120080-142066 GCA_013235015.1 Araneus ventricosus
GTTTCCAAAAACGCTGTAATAACACAGTAGCTCTTCGAGCCCTAATCTCCCCATTTCCGTGTACACCGACAGTAGAAACACACGAAAATAACACACATCCTCGAGAAGCAATATTCTTTACAAATGTACACGATTCCTGAAGGAACGCTAATTATATTTATCTCTCCTAAACGTCCTCAGCTACCTGGTGTCAACTTTAATTTTCACGGACATGCTAAGCGCAAGCAGCTAATGAATACCTTCCCTTTGAGATGGCCCATTAAGGTAAAACAGTTTGGCGCCCGATCGTAAAATGGTGGTTAACCAAATGGAGAGGGGGTATAAAAACAGGTGCCTGTTCGCTACCTTTTTGGTGAATGTTTTTGGCGCGTCGATTGGCCTTTTGGGCCATTCACCTTAAGTTGATTCGTGTAACATTTAAAAGCTGTCTGGTCCGAAATACGGTTGAAGCAGAAAGAGAAAAAAATGATGTTACCGACTGATAGCTGTTTCGAATGAGATTGGCACCTTTTGCTATTAATCGTTAAATAACGTTTTCATGAATAGTTTATTAGGTGTAATAAATGTTAAGTGAATTGAAATGTAGTTCGTTTATGCGGTTTTACCTGCTATTCTGGTTTGTTATGCATTTCTGGGATATAAAGCCCTAGAACCCAAGCTGAATAAAATGAAAATAATTTGTTTATACCAATAAGTCTAAATGAGTTAGAAAAATGAACAAACAAAATTATGTAGCAGCTTTTAATCGCATACTTAAAAGCAGAAAATCATTTTCTTTTCAAAAATCTGGATAATCTTTTTTTTTTCTTCAAAAATCTGGATAAATAAAATCTAAATAAAAATCGTAAAAGCTCGAGGTACAATTAGAAATTCTGTAAGACATTTCGAATTTTAGTCACATCTATAATGAATTTTAATTTCTAATGAATGTTCAATAATTTTCTTGATTATGATATTATTAATTACAGTATATAAAGCTTAACTACCTCATCGTATTGTTTTTAGCGCTTTACTCTCTTACAAATTTTATTTTGTTTTCCAGATTTCAAAAAAGGTTATTTTTTTCTGCTTTCTAGTCCACAGATAAAAGCGTGTTTTTTTAACAAAAATATTTTATTTATATTATTTTTTAGTTTCTAATCCTTAATATATTTCATGATTCAGTATTATAATTATTATGGAGTTTTGTAATCATTTTTTGCATCGTATAATTCGTCCAATATTTCTTTAAAAAGATAGATCCAACTGGATGTTCTAATCCTTTGTCTCTAATTTTCTTCTGTTCTTCAGATTCTTAATTCCGTACCTTAAAAGTGCTATCTTATCAGCTGCAGATGAAATCTTCAGTCTGAAGAATGATTTTTGTTCTATCAGAACAGCATACAGCTACTTTTGCAGAATATCGTCTGGACGTATTGAGAATATCGTCTTTGTTAATGATTAAAATAGGAAATTTTAAATTAATTAAAAGACTAATTGATAATTCATCTGTAAAAATATTAAAACATTACATTGCCACCGTGAATAAACAACTGTACAAAATTTCAAAGCTCCATTGCATAAGAAAGTAAAAGAAAAAGGAATTACAAGATTCCATCGTGACAAAAATGAACGAAATCAAATTAAATAAAAGCACGCAAGAAAGTAAAATAGAAAAAAGAACCACCTGACTGCCGGATTTTTTCAATCACTATTTAGATGCAACGTTTGCAAGCATGTTCAAATGCCGTTGAACCGATCTAACCGTTATTTCAGTGTAAAGCTTTATTAGTATAATATTATTCAACGCTATAATAGTACTAAGAAAGCACATAAGCTTGCAAAAATTGCAGGATGCAGCAGAAAATAGACTTAGTGTCTGTCAACCACGAGAACTGTCGCCGCCAAATTGTCTAGTTTACGTCTGTCGCTATAGCAACTGGCTATGCTAGGGAAGAACCATTTCGAATAGGAGGAATCCAACGGAAGTCGGAATTTTTTTATTCTTGGCGCCAGTTTGCGGCGGAAGACATTTGAATGAACTTATACCCACTAGGGAAATGGATTATTCTTACGATAACTTGTTTCTATAGCGACTGCCGTAAACTAGACAATTTGGCGGCGAGAGTTCTCGTGGCGCACAGATAGTACTTCCTATCCGAGGAAATCGCGGGAAATCAGAGCGTTTGTTACATCTCATTATCTCTTCAAACATGCTGACACATAAGTGTACTTTTTTTTCTTAAAATTAAAATTATTCTAAAGGGAAAAAACGTGCAGAATAAAAGTTCAGAAGAATGGATCTTTTTATGGTTTGGCATTCTTAACGGAATTATTCTAAAGGGAAAAAAGGTGTAGAATAAAAGTGCAGAAGAATGGATTTTTTTTATGGTTTGGCATTCTTAACGGATTCAATTCTCGTGACCTCATCTTCACACGAAAAAAATAACGTTTGTCCTCAGATATCCATTTACACATTGTTTTACTTTGTGATATGATGTCGCATTCTTTTTCATTCTGGAAGATGTGCAGTAGGTTCAAAACATAAATTGGCCAGGTTTACTGTACATAACATGCATGTAATATAAAAATTAGAATCACTACCAAAAAGACTATAAAACAAAAATAAACAGTTAATTGAAACAGGTTATAATTCTCCTGAAAGTACAAGTATCAATTACAATAGTCACAAACGATTCCAGATTTCAATTTCGAAGTGCATTTTACGTTTATAACGAGAACATGAATTGACTCCAATGCATAATGCTTTTACATCGGCTGATAAAAATACTTCATTTTTGGAACATTTTAGTTTCGATACAGCTTATTCTAATAAAGAATATTGTAGGAGATTGTTCCCATCATCATCGCGCAAATGCTACCTCGCATTCATTTCATTTCGTTTCACGATCCTTTTCCCAGTAATTTCGTCCTGATTCGATTGAGACTGGTAATGTAATAACGTTTGCAAATTTTGCGTCTTGAATTCGAATTCCACGAGAGCTGTCATTTTTGGCCCGCCCCCCTCACTGACAATTTTTCCAGCTCCAGGAAAGGGAGAAGGGTGGGTCCTCGCGATTATGCAAATGCTTTTTAGAATGCCATCTGGCTGAAAATACGAATTTCGCAAACGACTTTCAAGTGGCGACAAACCGTCGCTGAACACTGCAACATGTCAGGCGCAGCAACCTTATTGCTAAACTTTTCAATCGTCATAGAGACGTTTTGGCAAACATTTCGAACGATATTGGAAGTTCTGCTTCGTTCACGGTTCTGTTGGTTTAGAAAAAAATATTCGATTAAGGAAAATATCAAAAATGACATTCCAACAGAAAGTTCTTTTGGTGCGAAATGCGAGCGTTTTTCTTTTTATTTGCATTTCCCTTTGTTTATGTTCATTCAAATTTTGGAACGAAGTAGTTGACATACTGCGAATGGGTATTATTCCAAAATCACCCAACTGTATAGTAATTTCTTTGAACAGTGAAATTAATTAGGTTTTCATCTTGAATTCTCGGAATCGTTTTTTTAAAAATAAAGTCGTTTGTAGTTAGAAATAATTAACATCCAATAAAGTTTTGATAGATTTATTCAATAATTTGTACGAAATAAAATTGTCTTTAGTTTTCGTAAACAATTCATAAAGTGAAATAGTTTTAATAGGCGATTCGTAATAATAAAATTATCTGATCTGTATTCTTAATAAGGTGGATTCCGTGGGTAACGGAAGCTGTTTCTTACAACAAAATCAGACTTCATCAGCTAACAACAAGAAATTGTAATTAAACAACTGAAAATCACACCTTTATACTCTTCATTAAGTTATATGAAAATTGCAAAATTTGGTAGTTTGCAATAAATATTTTTTTTTTTAAATTGAAGTTTTAAAGTTGGTAACGGAAGGAAATTTTTCCTACCTGAGAATTTTGTTTACACAATTAACTTTAAAGTTCAGTTTAACTATTTTAAGAAATTTTTTTAAAAAATTAGAGCGCCTTAAGGAGGGCTCACTCATTGAAAATTAAGAGAGTTCTTTTGAGAATAATTATATTTATTATTAAAAATAGATATTTTAAACTAGTAACAGAAGGACAGTAACGGATTTGCAACGAAACAATTGCCTGCAATTTTAGTTAACAATTTGCAACAAATGAAAATGACCCGAAAATAGAAAAATCAGTTCGCAACAAATATAACCATACTAGCTATGTGGCCCGGCGTTGCACGGGCAATCACGAATAATAGGATATTCCCGGGCGGAGAGAAGTGAGGTCACGTGAGACCTTGGAATCCATATATTTTCATATGCTCCGCCTCCGTTTTTCTCTACAATCAACAAATATTGTCACTTACTTTCCCTAACAAACTTTACGAAGTTAAACACCTTAATACAATAAAAGAAAGAAAAAGAGCATGAAAATGATTTTTTTCCATTGTTAATAAATCCAAACACAGAAGCTCGCTCAAAAAGAAATATCAACTTCCGTTAAATAAATAAAGAAATGAAAACTAATAACAGGGGGAAAAAGAATCCGCCATGAATTAATTCACCATGCTGCCAATAGGTGGCAGCAAGTCAATTCATTCATTTTGACGTTTTTAATTAATATCTTTTTAACTAATTACAATTTCGGAATTTAAATAGTGGAAATGGATTCCTTGGATTATTTTCCATCTTTTGGTATTTACGGCTAGTTTCAGGATTCAGTGGTTCGTGAGAAGATAGAAGGACATAGATACATATGTTTGTTTACCTTCGAATTTTAATAGGATCGATAGATTTGTATACACAATTTACAATAGATACAATCCTAAACTTTTTGTACTATTGAAAATCGTTCGCAGTTGGAATAATCAACTGAATTTTAAGATACTGAAATAACTCTAATGTAATTGCGACATAAATATACGTTAAATGTAAAATTATTTAAAATTTTTAAGAGTTATTTTTAATCTTATATTTTTTTTATTCACATTAATGCCTTTACAAAAAAAATTAAGAAAAAAAATATTATTTAATTTTTCAAAATTGTTAATCCATCCACAATACTTTAAGGCTAACATTCTTTTAGTTTTAATAACTGCACTTATTATTAAATTGAAAATATAGTAATTGTTTTTTTTACACGAAAACAAAACCTTTTTGCTGCAACTATTATTACCTTGAATAATACGTATATTTAATATCTTTTGTGGGTTTTTTTAGATATCTTTTTTTCTATTTCACTCCGAAAAAACTTTTAAGCCTACTTTAGCTCAATTTTTTGAATTAGAAATAAATCTGCAAAAGCCTTGTCAAAAACGTATGCTTCACGAATGATTGTTGGGTGTGGTCTCGAGGGATATAAAAATTATTTCAAAAATTTACGATGAAAAATATCAATAAAATTGTCTAGACGCTTTATTTGGAACTTTTCATGAAGTGAGAATTTTAAGCCGTCTTTTGTTCTAGACGAAAAAAAAAATATGCGCCAACATTTTTTAAAGTAAACAAATGATTTGTCGCCCTGTTTGTTTTATACAAAAGTTTGATTGTGTCTTCACCTTTGGAACCTTGTTTGGACAAACCCGTCTGTGTTTTTGTGCGTTTTGTTAATAGGTAATTGTCTCATACAGTCAATCAACCGTCAGACAGTAACAAGAGACACAAACTCCTAACGAACAACCCTGGGGAAATCTGAGAAAAATAAAAACTGCTTGAATACAAATTCCTTATACATCCTTAGATTCGAGCTCCATTGAAATTTCCAGCGTGCATATGGTATAACCACGGAAGAACGTGGATTTTTAGGAACAAGTGTAATCAACTGCCATAATACCAACAGTACAAACATTTTGTGTCAAAATTAATATTATTATTATTTTATTATCTTTGTTCATTTTTTATTCAGAACAGTTTTTTTCTGATATTTGTGTTTAATTGTGTATATTTTCCAAACTTTTTTGTGTGCCTCCTGCATGTTTTATATCTAATCAAGTTATGTTGTTTAAATGTTTTTTTTATCATTTTTGTCTGTAAATGTCAAACTTTTTAAGAGTGTGTTGCCCAGACAGGGCATATTTTTGTTCTGATTCAATAATTTCTCCAGTTTAAGTTTTAGGTTTTTTCATAAGTTTAAACCATGGGGGAGGAGAGAATTTAAAGTTGTTCGGGTTATGGCATTCGCGTAGGTCCCCAGGGCCCTGTGTTGGAAATTGTTGTACTCATCCACCCTGCAGCCACCCCACTGGTTAGATAACCCTTGAGGTTATAGGCACCAGGTATGCATTTGTCATGAAAACTTGTTGGCATGCATTTTTGTAAAGAATTTTAAGTGAAATATTAATTCTAGCATCAAAAATGGAATGTTTGTAAAATTTGTCTGATCATTCTTTCTTCATTTGAAGAAATAAAGGTAATTTATCTTACTTATATTGCATATTTTGGTGATTATACATTTAGAAATAAATGTTTCGTTGAAAGTAAAGCCAATCTTTCACGGAACATGAATATTCAAAATATTTAAACCATTATTTTTTATTACAAATTTAATTATTCTGGATGTGATTGAATATTCACTAGAGTTAAGATTTCCAAGCAACTGGGGGATATGTAGCTTAAATGTTCTACGAAATGTGGAACGATGAATATATTTCTGAGACTGCTGCTGAGATGGGTAAAATCACTCACCTGCTGACTTATACTTAGCAATATCACTTACCGATAAAATGTAAAAATCTAAAAAAGAAAAGAAAATTTCAAATTACTGAAATATGAAAAAGTTTACGTTAGCAGATGTGCCCTGTTCCTAATAGGCAATGAAATCTGTACTCTCAAATTAAAACAAAAACATTATAAACAGTAATAAATAATATTAGAAATGTAATATGTTTATGAATTAGTTCATAAAGTGGAGCTGTAGAGAAAAAATGCATTATAGAATTTTTCTCGAATTTCAAAAATAATCGGAAACGAAACTTTGATTGAAGCTATGAAAAAAAAACATATCACATGCTTAACAATGCATTAATATTGTTACAAACATGGAAAGTCGCTTCCCAGCAATGTCAGTCTTATGGTTGGGAAGAGAGTTTTACAGGGGTAAGTATGAGATGACGGACAATAGCCACGTCTGGATCCCTGACTTGGCGACAAACTTGGCGATTTGGCGACGAAATATGGGATCTCAAAGGTGCTGGAATCTTCTCAATATCTCTATTAGCAGAGGAGATACGCTTGAATGTGCTAGATGATTCCATGTGACGTCATGGCCTGCCGGGGGAGATTATATAAGGAGCGCGCTTAGATGACGGAGGGAAAGTTGATCGACTGGGATCGTCTTGGAGCGCGAACGTCTTTGGAGTTATTTCCGTTGTGCGAGCTAGTGATCTGTTAGACTCCCAGCGGTACTGAGTATTAGCAGTGTTATTCCATTGGGAACGACTTTAGAGCTTCGTCCGCAGTGCGAGCTAGGAAGCTGGTGAGCTGAGCGCTATTGAAAATGCAGTTATTGTCGTTACTAGTTATTTGCTGACTGTTTGTGTTGCTAAATATCAAAGTACTGAACTGTTATTACCTGTGAATTGTTGTCTGTTTATATTGGTAATCTGTGCAATATCTATTGTTTCCTGTTACTCGTGCTAAGTGTTTTCCTGCATTTGTAAATAAACCTTCATTCTCCATTATCCTGCGTGTTGGACTGTTTACACCATACACCCACAGAAAGACTTCTGTAACAATATCAAAGTAAGTCTCTTTAATTCGAGGTATTAACAAAAAGTGGTGGAAGAAAATGTCCCATTTTTATATATAATTGGTTCTTCACTTTTGTAATGCGTTAAGAATGCCCCAACATAAGACACTACTCTCCTACCTATAGAGAGGATAGAATTTTAAGTTCTGAGTAAATTATTCTATTATAGCCCTGTATATTAATAATAAATGGTCATTTGCACACCATTTGTCGGTGTCTGCTTTATAGAATAGAAGGGAAACGAATAACTCTAAAAAGCGAACAAACACACGCACATACGCACAAAAGAAGGATGTGATGAAAATGATCATCTTTAACCCTAAGAGCTCTTTACCTGACATGCATTTCTTAAATTGAAATTTGGCTGTTCTTAAGAATTTTTATCATCGATTGTGTTCCTTTTCCACTTATAATTTCGTAATTAATATGAATCACAAGCATGATTTAATCATTATATCACGACGTTTCGTGCTAATTTGTGGGAATTTTTTTATTGTCCACACAAACCCTGCTTATCCAAATGGTGTGAAGCATGTCGCTAGTCGGTGGGAAAAATTTTCAATACTAGCGTAATACAATACAATATACAATACGAAAAAATTAGGTAATACAGTACAAGACAATATAAATAAAATAACGCAATATAAGTAATACAATACAAAATGGAAATGTCAATAAAAATACAAACAACAAACATAATAAATAATTACAAACATAAATAATAAATACAAAAATACGTAATAAATAAAGAAACATACATAAAATAAGCAAAAATGAAAAATTAGTAAAATCTAATAAATAATAAATAAAATTTTAAAAAAGAAACAATAAACACCCTTATAATAAAAAAACTAAGTCTGAGGCTTTTTCGGCTCACTTGGCTTAGCAGCTTGGGACTTTTTGCCTATAGTTCATTTTTTAATGATCTTTTTCATTCTTCGTCATTCTTTTTTTTCCATGTTCTGAAATATGCAGACGTGTCCAAGTGTTTTTTTTTTATTGTTATGTCTAAATAGTTCCATTCCCTAAAATTCCTATTTTCCCTCCTTCTGTTTTGTGTTTTCGAATATAGATGGCGCCATTGTTCTAGTATTTCTTGAAAAATATTTCTTGATTGCTTATTTTAATAGAAAACTTGGGATTGTGATAAAGTGAGTAAAGTACATTTTTTTCTCTATTCTGGACATGGGGTAAGTTTATTATTATGATGGCTACTTTTATTAACAGCCAGATGGCTAATATTTTTAAATCAATCTTATTAGCGTTTTTATGTTTGTGCTTGGTTTTCCCTTTTCTTTTAAAATAATGCTTTTTGATGTATTGATCTCCTTGTCTTTTGTTGGGAAATTTCGGGCTAAGAGAAGCTATATTTGGCGTAATGCAAGCTTCTTACCGAAAAAATTTCCCAAATATTTTGAATCCATTTCGAATGAAGTCCTTAGCCCTTGATAAAATGGACTAGAATGGATTCCTTGTTTGTTTTATTCGGTTCACTCTGAGTTTATCTTAGTTTGTTTGGCTTTCTTTGAATGATATTGATTTCCAGATGGGTCCATTCTGATCGTGGCCCAATAGCTAATTTCTGCACCTTTAGATAAGCATATACTTCCAGTTGAAAAAATGCTTTGAATGGTGTAAAGAACTTTTTAATGCTTTTTCTGTCAATAACAGTGCTGTTGAAAAAATTGCGTGTACAGTAGTACTAGTCATATTTAGTAAAAGAATTTTCACATGTTAAATTTCAGAAAAAAAGTTCCACTCTTTTGCAGTCGAAATTGACCGAGTTATGAAGTTTTGAATTTCACTATTTTAGGCCAATGAACGGCTGCCGCCTCGAGTCTGTTTATCGGCGGATCTTCCTCGGGATGGCTGTCGAAATTATCTAAAATGGCCTAATATAATGAAATTCAAAGCTTCATAACCTATTTAGCTAAATGTGACTAAAAGGATCGGATTAATGTATTAGAATTTAGATTTCGTAATTTTTCCAGCTATACATTTACTGATACATAAAAAGTAATTCTCTACTTCATTAACCCTTTGCGGACGGGTAACTTTTTAGAACACTCAGATCAGGTTGGCGCACTTTATACACCATCCCATTTTTTCCAACCCTGTGCTTATTTCATTATATAAAACTCTATTTTCCATCGTGTAATAAGATTAGGGATTTGAATGGATGGGTCATATACACATTTGTGTCCGAATTTTAACCGCTATCATCTTCGTTAACTCGATTTCCTACACCTCAATCTCAAGATCGGTCAACTGTGGCGCATATTATACGCCGTACCTGTCAGCAAAGGGTTAACTCTCTGAATCCGGCTAGAGTGAGAATTCCATTGCCTCAAAACATGGAGTGAATTTTCGCTCACAAAAACAGAATGGAATCGTCACGTTCATTACAGAAATTCCATGAGGTCGACATCTATGATTGTCAACAAATAAAGGAACTACATTTTTCCTGAAAAAATTCACCCAGGCGCCCGAAACTACCTGAGTCCGGCTTCTGTCGAATGGGCAGTTTAGGCGGGATAGGGCTCATAGGGTTAAAAGCACTTTTTCAATTGGAAACTGGTTTATAGAAAAAAATATCTAACAAAGACAAAAGAACAATAATAGAAGGAATTTCTCTGGTACTCGCAAATGTAGCAGCATCCAGGTGAAATTGCGAAGATAAAGATATTAGAACAAATGAAAGAAAATTAAAACTGCGATAGAGGCAATACAATAAGATAAACAATAAACGAATGAAAAAGAACGAGGAGGAAGAAGAATCCTATGGATGATTTCTTCAGAGATAGGTTCAGGCCACAGAGGAAAATTATTTGACCTTTAAGTCGTTTTTCCTCGACAGGAAACCTATTCTAATTTTGAAGCTGGATGGATGGTGGCCTCTGAAAAAAAATCCATAGGATTCTTCTTTTTCATTCGTTTATTGTTTATCTTATTGTATTTTAACCTCTATCACAGTTTAATTTTCTTTAATTTGCCTTAATATCTTTTTCAACTTGAGGTATATGCCTATTGTTCATTCTCACATGCGGAAATCATCCGCGCTTTTACGCATGCGCCAGGATGAATTGATTTCACAAAAATAGGGGTGAAGCGAAATAATGGAGGGGCAGACTTAGCAGTACGGACGAAGGTCACGATCTAACAAAGAACTCCGAAAATGCGCTTGTCTTACTTATTGCCAACCAATTGCATCGAAGAGTTGAACAAAACAGTCCAATCGAAACGTGGCGCAATATAGCCTGATGAGCAGAACACCGATGAAAAGATCAATTTGTGCGCATGCGTGCTTGTCACTCGTTAAAAACATCTAGATGGATCCAAAAACAAATGTTCTCTCATCTCCGTTCTTGGCGGCAAAGAGTTGGCGATCCTAAGAGGAACGAAGTACTGTTTACCGTACCGTAAACTCCACATAAATCAAAGGAAATTTATTAATCTTAAAGGGAATTTTTCAATTTTCCTTAAGATATCTCACTCGCACAATCATGCATCGGTCATTCGAACTTCCATCTTTCATGCTTTCTTGCCCATATTATAGAGATAAAACTAACACTAATCGTACCGACACTTATGTTTACCTATTAGTACCGAAACCGGTCAAATGACCGGATTTTAGATAAAAAAATTTATTTTTCCGGATTAAATGTTGAAAATATTGATTTTAGTAAGGAAATATTCAACAAAATAAGTTTAACGCTTTCAGTCCCAGTAATGCCATTTGGAATCATCATTCTCATTATCTTTTTTTGGTTCGGCATCTATACCTGCCTCTGATACCAAATGGACGTCATTAAATTCTTCGCATTTTCCTCTTTTCAAATATATTTTTGATTCTCATAAATAATTGGCTGCACTATCGATTTTATCTATTCAAAAATCGCCATTTTTATCTTCACTTCCTTCAGCGAAAAAGGTTAAAATCAAAATTAATTTTAGCTAAATTTAAATAAAATTAGAGATACAATTTCATTCTTATTATTTTTACATACGTTAAAATATTTCATGTCAGCTTTTCTATTTAATTTTTAAGTTCCATTTTTTTTTCTTAATTTTTTTTGTCTTTTTGAACTTTCATCAAAGCCCAAAATGAGTACATTTCCCAAATTTTAGAATGAATAATTCTATACTTGAGACTGGAATGCTTGCGGTAATAGCTCGACAAAAAATAATTTTGTGGAATTTCTATGAAGTTATAGTCTTCACAGACAGAGAAAAATCATTACTTATGTTTCTGCCGATGTTGAAGAAGACAAGACAGATTTGTGCGGTGAACGAAAAAATGTTTGCTTTTATATCGAACTTATCACGCAACAGTCTATGCAGAAATGTGCATCAAATTGATATGATATGTGAAACTTGCATGAGCAATCAGTTAACCTTACAAGGCAATAAATTTTTCTCCCTGTCAAAGGACCTGTCGTGGTAAATAACGGTAGGCTAAGAGTGTTTATCATAATTAACAAAGAAAAATAAATAATAAAAAAAAGAAAAATTAATTGTATATATTACCGTTAAAGTATGAAATCCATTATTCTATAGAATACCTAGTTATTCTATCGAATAACTGATCAAGTCAGTTAAAGTGCAAAATAAACTTGTATTTCGCACTTTAACTAGTAATTCTATAGAATAACGGTCTAACATCGTTGAAGTGTGTAATAAACGACATGATCATCCCGCTTGTTAGTCAAATTGTTTATTTGTGTTTGAGGCATCTGAAATGGGCACCGGGTAAATTTTTTAGCTTTAAAAAACATCCTACGGCTTCGCTAGCAGCGGGAGCCGGAACGTAGTAGCTTCTCTAGTTCAATGAATGTAAGAAATCTGCTTTAATTTCGGAATCTGGTACTATAAGGGTTTTAGTCAGTTTTGAACCGGTTATGGCTGGTTTGCAATCAGTGTGTCAACTATAAAAAAGCGGACTTGCTTTAATGTCAAATTGTTTATTTTACACTTTAATGGTCTATCATTAATCATTATGCAGAGTAACTAGTTATTTAAAGAATTGCTAAGTAAAGTATGAAATAACTAATATATTATACACCTTAACTGGCTTGATCAGTTATTCTATAGAATAACTGAATTATACACTTTAAGGGTGATATATACATTTAATAGAAAAAGTCACGAAGTCAAGTGTGAAAAAGCGATAACACTTTATGCGAATTTTCTAATTAAAAGTTTACCACCAGTCATTTGACCGGTCACGGTGCGTTTAGTGTTAATAAACAAAAATCGCTACATCTACTTGGCTGTTGTGCTGGTGACGATTCGAGTTCTTATGGCCTGTGCTCAGAAGATGGCCGGGGTCTCAAGAAGGGGTCCTTAAGAATTTGAGTTCACTGTTTTGAACTTCACACTTTGTAGTCAATCGAACATAATGTGACCATCTGCATACGAAACTATTTATAATGCAATTATTCTTTTCTGGAAAATACAGAACTCAAATTTTTCTGTCATAATTTTCGAAAACAGCTGTATCTCATCTGCATATCACCAAAAGGATCAAAACCTGGAAAAAATGCATAACAGTATTCTTATTGCTTCATGTTGTTGGGTTGGCCAACCAAACCGCTACTATATCATATACCCGGATATTCGACAGGGTTTATTCCGATGTCTACTATAATTTATGTTTTTATGCTTCGCATATGCGAAAGTAGGAAAAAAAACATTTATTAATCCGTATAGCCTCAACTATGCTTTATAGAAACAAAACATCGCTCCCGATATAATACTTTTAAACCACCTAACCAAAAATTCGATTATCCCCTTTCCAAGCCGCAGCCATGTTTCCCACCTCCACAATAATATTTGGCGCTTTCCCTCCAGTTTGTTCTAGAACAGAATGGAAGAAACTAGATTTCCTCCTAAGCAAGTTCCCCTCTGCACATACTTAAATAAGTTTCTCCCGTTTTGTTCCGCAGGCCTTTGTGCACTAAACAGCGAAACATTTCAGGGTTTCGGCGTATGAAAAAGGGAGTACTTTGTATTCATAAGGTACCGAGAGCGTATAAAAATCTATTCTCCGAGACGATGTAACAGGAGAGGCTTCACGCCTCATTGTATTTTAGATACTTTCCTCCCTCCCTCCATCCTTTACCTTCCCAGAGAAAAGCTTTTTAATATTCAATCCTTCATGCCCTGTAGGAAGCTTTTTCTTGTGCATCCTCTTCGCTCGCTTTGAGGGATGGGCGTGAAGGAAAAGCGAACGCTGCTGCTACAGAAAAGTTCTTTTCACTTTTTGCTGCTTTTTCGCGGGTCATTAGCCGTTAATGAGCCGTGCAACAGCTCACATCCGTTAATTAACTTCGGTGACGTCACAGGTTTCGGTTTTTCAAGGTCAGCAACCTGCCCGCCATTGCTGGCCACGAGGTGGGTTAAGGGTAGTTCTCTGGTAAGGTTTGTTTTCTTGTAGACCTCGCAACAAGCGGGGGCTTGGCAGTTGTCATCACATCTATACACAGTGGCTAGGGCATTTATTTATTTACTTATTTAAAGAAAAGCACACTGCAGAGAAAACTCCATTTACAGAGTGCTATGAACAACAAACACCCAAAGAGCAAAAGCCACCGCGAGTAAATCACAAAAACAAAAAAAAATGCAGTAGAAAATAAAAAGTTGAACACAGGAAATAAACAAAATCATAAAAATTTTGCAAACGCATATATAATTAAAAACGAAAACACATAATCACAAAAACATTAAAAACACACTATGATTCTAAAAGTCGTATTTAAAAAAAATAAATAAAACATTATATTAAAAGACCATTTCCAAAAGGCAAGGGTTAAAACGTCAAAACACACAGCACCGAATGCTCAAAAAAAAAAAAAACCACCAGGCGAGGGGCAGCCGACTCAACAACTTGAGGGAGCCCCGACACCACCAAGAGCTAATCGCTCATTTTTCATTTTTTTCACATTTACGAAAACCAAAAATTACATAAGACGGGTTGTTATAGCAGTCCTCTCGAAAGTTATCTGGCGGGTCTATAACATAAATTCTGGTACTGTAAGAGGAAACACACTAAAATGGCGGCTCGTCCATAAGAGTTGCAGTCCCTCTGGAATTATTTTAAATGATTGTATTTTTGTTTTCATTCTCATTGGCTTACTTTTCCGCTTTGAGAATTCGGTGATCAACGAAAATGGCAAAAAAAAGTAAAGAAACATGTAAAAGGAAGACGGAAAATCAATCAAGAATTAAGAGAGAGAGACCAGAGCTGCAAAAAATTTTGCCCTTCCTAAGGATCCGAAATTAACGCAATAATCAACGCGAAGCGGGAGAAAAGCAACCCTTTCTCTGCTTAAAATTGCATTCATTTGAGCTGCATTTTCCCCAGCTCACGATTGGCGCGACTTCTTCATTTGGCTTTTTTCCGCTTTTTCTCAGCAGTTCAGTAGTTTTTTTTTAAATCCAAATCTGGAGGACTTGTAATTTTTTGCTTCTTTATGTTTTTATGGATGCTGATTACACATCTGAGGTTTGCCACCAATAATTTTTGTTGGAATTTCAGTCATAGCCAAAAAACATGAAAAAAAAATTTCCCCGTTCTTTTTTTTTGCTTATAACTCAAAAATTATCAATTTTTAGTATATCATCATTATAAACCAAAATAATCGGTATAGAATTAACTGCAACTTAGGTCTATACAACTTTTGCAGCACTGCTTGTTTCTGAGCTGAGAAGCCGCCACTGCTAAAGAGGGAGACATCCCCGTCAAATATCAGAAGCAGTTACCTTTTACAAAGTCGAAACATACATCAATATGTTTAAATTTTATTTTATTATATTTTTATTTTTGTCTTTGAAAATTTTTTTAGGCTCACCTCCCCCAAATTTTGCTACAGAAAGACAGTGTGCAAAACGAGCGCGCTTTTCTAGAGTTCTTTGGTAAGTTGTGGCCTTTGTCCGTTTAGGCGCATTTTTTTTAAAGCTAAAAAGGGCTTACACGAGGCTAGTATCGCATGCGCAGAAAAGAAAGACTGAAGAACGGCATGTAGTTGCTAATGCCCTCTCTTTCGGCGCATGCGTGAAATTATTGTCGAGACAATACTGTCCTTGTGTAAACCTTGCTTTAGTCTTTTCCGATGCGAATATTCATTTTCGTTTTCAATTCTACTACTTTAGTTTAATTCAAAACTTGTGTCTTTATTGTTCAAATGGCAAAAAAGCTTCCAAAGGCTCATTCAAGCTTTCATTAAAGGATAAATTCGCAGTATAAACCCCACAGTTGACATAAATATGAGCAAATTACTTAGAAAAACGGAAGAGGCCTTTAGTAAAACTTCCAATGACAGGCGGCAATCTGGTTACAAGTAAGTTCAAAAACTTGAATTAATATATTGATGGACATTATTTTTAATGAATTGTGTGAATCCCTTCAAATTTCATTAATGGACGATGAAGAAAGTAACATTGAGTATGAAAATGAAGCCACAATTTCAACAAAAAGGGAGGATGACAATATTTAAATTTAGATTTCAACTAATATGTATAATACTATTTATTCTATTTGTATGCTTTATATATTTTCAAAAAATTATTAGTAATATTTTTTAAACGTTCCAAATTTACAGCAAATCGATAAATAAAAATAATATGTTTCTATATACTGCTAAGTAAAATGTAAGCATCTCCCATTCCATTTTTTGCTTCAAACCTTTTTTGTTGAAATCAACTTCGCCCGGCTCATGCGCGGAAGCTCGAAGGGTTTCCGTATCTGAGAACGAACAGTATTTAGTTTTGGAATTTAGAAATTCATTTTTAGAAATTTAACTTAAAATAATTACTTATTTTTCAGATTCATTATTGACTCATGGCTTCATTTCAGACCATAGTTTATCATGGAGATTCTATTTCATTAAGAATTTTGTTTTATATGGTAATTTTTATAGATTATATATTATCTGTAAACTACGAGAAGCAATCAGGATGGAAAAATCGTTCAAAATGCTCTGTAGGGCAGACCAATGAACCTAGAGCTATCAAATTTCAAACGTAGTTATTTCTTACATAGTAGGCACTCACTGAGAAAATGCTTTACGCATTTTAATTATATTTTTAATTAAATTAATCGAAATGTTAATGCTTCCTTTCAATAAATGCCGACTATAATACTGCACAACAACTATTTTTACACCACTTAAAAATTTAAAACCTTAGCTTTTCAGTTATGCTAATTTTATTTCCGCAAAACTTTTCTCTTTAATTTTAATAATTTGAAAAATATTTTAAATATATTTTAAGATATATCAATATACATTATTATTTATGGGAACGTTATTGTTGCTATAATTAAGCGTTAATTTTTAAAAAATAATATAGACAGATGAATCAAGCTTAAAAATTATCATACTACGCTGTTTTGTCCTAGATGTTGGTATCTTTATTATTTTTTTCAACCACTTGGATTTGAAATTCTCGTGTGATGCTTCTTTCTTGAACTGTGTTCTAAATTTCTACATTTTAGTTCAACCAAACTAATTATACAATCAACAGATATTAGAAAATTTGATGAAATAACTAACCATTCCTCAACAACTACCAACGAAACGGTTAGGGATATACATATATATATATATATATATATATAGAGAGAGAGAGAGAGAGAGAGTATAAATCGTAAAATGAAAAACTCAATTGAAGCGTAATAACGCTTCTTCGGGGGATGAAGCTATTGTGAATTGCTAAAATATAAGAAGTTTAAAATTTTCTTGCAATCAGTTACGCCGTAAGGCCTAAAACACTTATTTTCATTCCTAATATCAAACTAAAAACAGAGAGAAGAGTTTTGAATAATTAAAACCAAAAGTACAATGTGATATAACATTAGAGCAAAGTAAGAATAAATTTTATGTACCAGGAGGTTGAATGTTGACGTGGTGGCGTCTGCGGAGGACCACCGGCAGACCGGTGTTGAAGGGGTGTAAACAGGATATCGAGTTACAAGTTTCGCGCTTAAGTTTGGCCGTTGCCATGACATTGTAGTATGTTGGGAACGGCGAAGATTAAAAAGAAAAGAGATATCGATAGGCCTTTAGCGCATTCAATGCGTATGTGATATATTTTTTTCCCATCTGATACTATTCACATTTTTATCTTTACTTGGATATACTTTCATTTCGTTTTCTCATATCTTTTCGAATTTGATATGAAAGTTTGTTATTTTATTTTATTGTTTTTCTATTATGTTTTACTTCTTATATATATCAAAACATATAAGAAACAAAATGACAAAAAAGAAGACAAAAACTTGACAAATTGAAAAATATCATGGCCATCCGCTCATCAGGGGAAGAAGTCCGCCTATAATATTAATTAGTGCTTTTTTCTGCTAAACAACATACGTAAAATCGTAAAAATTTGTCGTTATCCCCCCAAATAGCACCAACCGTGAAAACGAATATATATATATATATATATATATATATATATTTCGATTACAAAATAATAAAATTGAAAAATGTTACCTCCGAAAAAGCTGAAAGATACAAACAAACACAAAATGTATTATTTTCTTTAAGTTTAGAAGTTTTTGAATGAAGTTCTTTTTGTTTAGATGATTCTTATAATTCGCATTTTCAGAAATAACGAATTAAGGCGTAAATATGCATTTTGTACTTCCAAATATGTAACCCCTTTAAAGTGGCCACCCCTCTGGGAGGCCAGTTTTCTCTGGAACGGAGGATGGCAGCAGTAGAGACGTTTCACTGTATATTTCATTTAGCGCATCAGTTATAGATGCGTTTAATTTTTAGTGGAATTTTGCATCTTAAAATCTGAAACATAACTTTATTTCAAGACACTACGCATCCATTTCCAAAATGGCTGCTGCGGCCGGTTTGGCATCTGTTTGCAGCGCGCGACCAGAACTAAACGGCATCAATGCTGCGACCAAAGAACTTTCTTTTTCGAAATATCTTTCATGGTGGGGTGGCAATATCTCTCGTTTTTAACTTTTGCTTTCTGTGCCCTCGGTTTACCTCAGGGGACCCGGGGCAAGAGTTTTTTCTCCCCTCCTCCGGAATTGATATTAATCATGAACTGTCAGATGCAGCGACGCAAAGTTCACAGTCTGCATTTAGCGTTTAATTCTAGGTCATCTTGTTTATCCTTAGATAAACTTAAAAACAAAAAACTATATAAAATACTACAAACTATATACTTAACAAAAAACTATATAAAAATTTCTTAAAGTTTATCTAAGGATAAACTTTAGGGAATTTTTATATAGTTTTTCTTTTAAAAATAAATTTCATATTTTTATACGAAAATCTGAGACAATTTTGGGGGGGTGGATGTGTGTGTATCTTGTATCACACGGTAAACTAGTCAAGAAACGAAATAAAATATAGCAAAACCCCGATTAATCGAAACCCGGGTTATCCGAAATGCTTCTGAAATCGCAAAAAAGTACTATACTGCACGGAAATAGTCGCGAAGGCGAGACTTTTTTGGAATAATATGTCCGCTTTTTTCTTTTAAGCCTCGCCAAGAAGGCCAGTGATTAATTTTAGAACGCTAAAATTAAAATTAAAGGGCATTAACGATATTAATTCTATTACTAGCTGTGTGGCCCGACGTTGCACGGGCTATCACGAATAATAGGATATTCCCGGGCGAAGAGAAGTGAGGTCACGTGAGGACCTTGGGATCCATATATTTTCATATGCTCCGCCTCCGTTTTTCTCTACAATCAACAAATATTGTCAGTTACTTTCCCTAGCAAACTTTACGAAGTTAAACACCTTAATACAAAAAAAGAAAGAAAAAGAGCATGAAAATGTTTTTTTTTCCATTGTTAATAAATCCAAACACAGAAGCTCGCTCAAAAAGAAATACCAACTTCCGTTAAATAAATAAAAGAAAAGCAACACCGGATGTGAAAACTAATAATAGAGGAAAAAAGAATCCGCCGTGAATGAATTCGCCATGCTGCCAATAGATGGCAGCACGTGAATTCATTCATTTTGACGTTTTTAATTAATATCTTTTTAACTAATTACAATTTCGGAATTTAAATAGTCGAAATGGATTCCTTGGATAATTTTCCATCTTTTGGTACTTACGGCTAGTTTCAGGATTCAGTGGTTCGTGAGAAGATAGAAGGACATAGATACATTTGTTTGTTTACCTTCGAATTTTAATATGATAGATTGTTAACCTTTGTCTGCCAGACGCATTGCGTCCGAATTCACCGGTGCGAACATTGTGCCCGAGGGAGTGCTAACTTTTAAAAAAACATAAATATAGCCTACAAAGAGAGTTTTGAATGTGTTTGAGTAGACATTTCAGAATTACACGCTGTAATTAGATACAAAATAGTAATAGATACTCGTGGCTTAATCGAAAAAATCCTTATCCGAAACGGTTCCCACCCCGTTTTTCTCGGTTAACCGGGATTGTACTGATAGTGGGTAAACAATACTTTTATTTGAAAAACTGTACAGACAGAGCATACACATGGAGCTACAGGGTGACAAGAAATAAGCGCTTCGATACGGAAGTGTAATATTTCGAAAATCACTGGACACAATGCGTTCAAACTTCGCGACTAAACTAACAACCAAATTTGAAGTGCGAAATTTGATGTTTAGAATGTCTATCTGTATTCTCTACTCGAAATAAAACAGAGTCATGCACCCGTTTGTTGGTCGTTTCATTTTACTTTTGGAGCGCTTATTTCTTGTCACCCTGTATGATGTATTATGTAGTACGGCAGAAAAAAGGGTTTGGAGCAAAGAGTTTTGCACTCCCTTAAAGCAGCAAAAGTTCTGCGATTTGTGGACACTATACGGACTAAAATATCTAAATACTGTTAAGCAACGGATTCCGAGACTACCATTTTTAGACGATTTTACACCGGAAAGGGGTGTCAGGCATATGAGCGCATTTCCGGAGTTCTTTGTTAGATCACGCCCGGCGCATGCGCAAAAGTGCGAAGGGTTTCCGAATCCGTAGCTAAACAATAGCTTTAAAACCAAACGATCAACAGCTCTAATTCCACTTGGTTTACAATATCTAGCCGAGTCGATTAGTCAAGGACACCATAGCAAAGGTGGGAGGTGAGCGCGGCCATGGAGCTCTTCCCGTATAAACCTGACCTAGCTCCTGTAGACGGAAGTAGATTCCTTTCCGGGAGGACTCTGAGGGAAACTGACTCACATTTGTTTCGCGTCGAGTAAAACCAAAAACACTTTCAGTAGCCAGCTTGAGTGCAGACAGAAATTTGTTAAAAAAACGCACAGTTTTTCAATAATGCCGGTTTAAAGCACAGTCGGAGATCAGAACACATACCCATCTTCTTCCGATTCATATCCCCCAATCATGTCCTGCATTTGCCCACTGTCACTGGACAGCTGCGGTGATTTATAAAATCGTTAATTTGTTTTTATTGTCTTCACAGGACACATGCATCCAATATGTTGTGTAAAGTTGATATCAAAATTATTTTTCATCCGAACCATTACATTGTCGTGCTGAAAAAAAATACCTCGAAAGACTATTTAATAGTTTGTTAATGATCATAAAAAGAAAAATTGTTGGAATATATACAAATAAAACGAGATTTACGGAAGCGTTCATTTATATGTTTGACATTAGACAACTCCTGTCTAGACACAATTTAAATAACACAGATGAAGACGGAAAGAGATAAAGTCAAGGAGAATTTATTTTTTCAGGCAAAAACAATCGTTTGTCTGTTATTAAATTGAATAGAATAGACGCGATAAAAACCTGCACTGTCTAAGTTAATTGATATTATCATTAGAGTATCAGGAGAACACTAACGTTTTTATGTAAATGGTGCTATGAAACCGAGCAGTTAGTTCAAGAAAACTTTGAATTATTCTATTGTTCTTCGTGAGTTATTGTAAAGCAATCTTTTTTAAATAATAAATCCTTTCTTTTAACTTTAAATACAATAATTAGATTGAAAAGAATTTTATGTTTGGAATAGTGAATCTTTGCAACAGATTTCTCAAGATCGATATTCAACATGATAGGATATTGAAATGGAGCAAGATAGATTTAAAGACTAATTATTATACAGATTTGCTTGTGGACAAAACTTATCTATTCCTCTAAGCCAGGGTTTCCCAACATTTATTCTCTCGCGTACACCTTGATTAATCTTTATATTTTCGCGTACTTTTCCAACCTTTATTCTCTCGCATACCCCTTGATTAATCTTTATATTTTCGCGTACTTTTCCAACCTTTATTCTCTCGCATACCCCTTGATTAATCT
>BGPR01003242.1:1272-15010 GCA_013235015.1 Araneus ventricosus
TTCGTTCTTTATGCATCATTTATCATGTCTTCTAACCGTGAAATTCCCTACTAAAATTTATAATATGGATTAAAAAATTAAAGACACATACATATTGCACCAATTGTAGAATTCAAATACAAGGTGCTTAGTATTGAAATATATTCCCCAGACCACTTTAGTGATGAAAAAAAGATTGGCCATAAGATTTTCTTAATAGTCATATTAAAACGTAAACAAACAACTGCACAAAAAAGAAATGTTGCAAAAGAAAACAGCGGCGTTATGGTCTGTCCGATATAAAATAAATTTCTTTACAATATATATACATAGTTTTTACGAATTCTAAGTGGTATAGGCAAATATCAACCGTCTTAACTAATTGGCTGCTAATGTTGCGTTTTAGTAATATCAATTTAATAATTTTTTAAAATATAAATTTTTGGAGCTCTGTGTATACAAATAGTTCATATTATTACGAAAGCCAAACAGTAATTACAGTAAAGCACCGTTTATACTTTTATCATTTATACGCCGTTTACATTTAAACGTCGTTTCATTACAGCCCCTATTCGTTCGTATTCATTGTTATGATAAAGTAATTCGTTTAGACGACGCATAGCTTCGCTTATACGTCGCTCTCTCCTATTCTAAAATGCGAAAATTGTCTCCTTTCTAGTATGTGAACTGTGATAAAGATACCATGACTTCGAAATTATTTTCAATTGTCGAATTAATAAAAGACTATAACGAATTGTTTTCAGTCTCTAATCTTATATTTAAAATACTGAACTGATTACTGATTTACCAGTGCTTTTTTTTATTTATTTGTTCTCGAGGCACAGACCGCACGTAATGCGAATAATTGTAATAATTTATTTTTTCATGCTTTGAAGTTCAGTTCTTCAAATTTTCAGGACAAATCAACGACTTCTTTGCACATAGCCAAATAAAATTATATTTTTGATAGTACAATGGCTATTACTTTAGTCTGACGTTACAAAAACAATTGCCTGGTGCTAATTTAACTCTTTAATCCCGAGGCAACTATTTTCTTCTAGCTCCTTTAAAACCGTGCCATTTTGGGAAGCTAAGACATGAATTGGACTCTCTCATCATGGGAGGTCCTTTACCACTACCTGTACTCTCCCACCCCACCCCTGCATACACAAAACTAAATACCTTTTATGCGCTTGACACAGAGGAACTCATTTCAAGTCACTTTAACGCTTAAATCCCGATGCGACTTTTTTATTCTATTCCCTTTAAAACCGGGAATTTTGGGGAGAATAGGGCAAGAATTGGACTCTCCCATTGCGGGTGGTCATTTACTCCACCACCTCTCCCCTTGTTATAACCTTCCATTAAGGCGCAAGGAAATGGGCTGTGGTGGGCAAGGATAATTGGAGCCTCTAACACGCTTATCGCCTAAGCGATCTCAGAAATTCACCTCCCCTCAAAAGAAGCCAACTGCCTCAGACCGGCCTTCGTCTACGTCAAGGGAAAATTTCTATCCCGCCCCGGACCGCTTCTCTCGGTATGAGACGGTTAAGCGATGATGAAGAATTTATTCTGTGTTCCTTTCAAGACGAAATGGACACCATTAACCCACTTCAAACTTTTTTCTTTTGTCAAAAGGATAGTTAAAAACATTCAATGAAATTAATTCGATTGTTATTGCTCCACTTAATGCTCACATACAATCAGCAAGCCACACGCGACTGTCAAAGATTTTCTTAATTAAACGCCTAACTGCGTGCCCAAGAATCGTATAAGATATGTGTAATTTGTACTCAAGATATGCAATAAAGGTATGATTTTTCTTATTTTTATGATAAATGTTCAATTTAAAAATTCAATTATTGCTTTTAGTTCTTATGTAGTCTAGTAATACTATCTTAAGAAATTTTAAAATTGATACATTTTAAATGGATTCACACTTATAGCATTCAGTTTGTAATAATCAAAGTTGTTTAATAATATTTCGATTGTACGTCTTTTCATTTATACGTCCTTTGATGTCAGTCCATTGAAAGACGTATAAACGATGCTTTACTGTATTTGCAATAATGCTCTGTCCCACATCGATAAAATACTTTAAATTCCATGAAATTCAAAGATAAATTGTTCTTCTTTATGATAGTGTTGCTTTATCACATCATTTTGTAAAGAAAAAAAAAGATATTTGTATGAAAATGGTTTTGATCTTTTATTTACTTACTATGTAACATAATTAATTTATACACTTTGAATAGTTTTAAGTGCATCCGGTAGGTAAAGGGCTAAATTTGACGTGAAATATAAAATTTTAAAGCATTTTGCAAGTATTCAAGAAACGTGGACAAGAGAAGTTACTGTATGTAAATTAATGAGATTAATGAGATAGTAATATTTGTAACTAATCTCTTCTAATAATAAAGGTGTACGTGCGTGTGTGTGTGTAATTAATACTTAAGTGAAACTTTGGCGTTTTTCCTTAATGACTTCCGAACAGATTACAGCACAAAAAACCTTTTTGCACCATCTGAAAGTGCAAAAAATTACAATTTCAATGATATCAATTAAGGTGCCGAACAATTTTTTTTCTAATTTTAATAGCCTTTTAAAAATATTTTTTGGCAAAATTTGCAACAATACTTCTCATTGTTGCAATTCAAACCGTTTTCATTGTTTAAGGAAATATTTAATTGCGTGTTTCTCTTTCATTGTTGAAATTTCAGGCAATATCTTAATACATTTTGCTTTCATATTTTATTTCCTCAAAATCTTTGTGGAATCTGTGAACAAAGATCTCAGAGATATTACGATTATTAAGAAATATATCCAATAAGCTGAATGGCTATGTTGCTGTGTTTTCATCCTTTTTTTCAGCATGTTTTAGTTCAGCTAACATGCCTCTGGCTATAAAATGTGCTGCGCCATTTTAATGTCGAAATCAAATGTATATTTTGCAATAAAAATGAGAAAGTGAAGATGGCGCCGTCAACGTGCAATTAGATGTTACATGGCATGGTAAGTTATTTGACTCTATTATTCATTGTCTCATTTATGTAGACAATGATCAGAACAGGTGCAAGAACATTCACTAACAGAATCTGAAGTTTAAAATTACATTGTTAAAGCTGCCGTGAATATAAAATGATACAAGATTCAATTGAAGTCATATTCCCGACGAACAAGCAAGTAAAAGTAAAAATACATATATATTTTTAAAATTATTCATTCAAAGACTGTTATTATAATATTTTTAAAAAGAAACTAATTAAATAAATAATCATTCGGGCATAAAATAAATTAATTAAATGAAAAAAATTGTTTTTCATGAATATATGCAAACTTAATAGAAGCAGAATGACAACGCCTTATTTGTATTTTGAGAACGTTGCCTAGCAACGAGGAAGAAAATAACGTTGAAGAAGAATTCGATGTTAATATAAAATTTGTGTGTGATGTTGTTGTATATAGTTGTGCACATATTTCATTTTAAAAATGTGTGTTCTTTCTGAAAGTCATCAATAAAAGTGTGGTTTTGGAAGGAACGTGTCATCGCACTCCATCTAATGTTGGAAACAGTGAACAATATTTACAGTAAAGTCTTCCCAATTTAGTTTGAATAAACAACACATTTTTAATTTATACCTATTTTTGAAATATAAAGAAAGAATCCACTTTGACCAGAAGGACATGATGCAACTGTATTGTTCAGTACCACTAATGGCATTCATAGTTATGACATATTTCGCAATACTGTCAGCCAAGTTTCTTTCTAAATCTATGAGAAAAGAAAATTGATTATTTGATATTCTGCGCACTACACCACCTAATGTTTGCAGAATATTTCTAATCACGCTACATCAGTAACAAATCATCAGGAATTCGAAGCGAATACTCCTAACATAAAATATTCTTCGATATCAAACACAACTTTTTCTGTTTTTGAAAGTTTGAAAACTAACAAATGCTAAGATGAAATGCGCATATAACAATTTATGAAATTACCGGAGATAGACAGTACAGTTAAAAAATAAATATTAAACTATCCAAGAAACATTTAGCAAAACAATCACTACTACACTTAACTTTCAACACAATGTAAATTTTTGTACCATGTTTGATGGTACAAAATTGCACCATGTGCAGATTTTGTACCAAAGATTCAACAAAATTTAAACAGACAGAGATATTTTGCTAATTACCACAGCTAAATTTTTAAAAATATTATTTCAGAAAAAATAAATTCATTTGAACGTTGCAACGAATGTTATGCCGAAACAACAGCAAGTCCCATTCAATGTTTCCAATTTGAGCAGAATCAACAAAGTATTTTCCGAAATTCTCGATCGATTTAAAACAGTTTACCTTGAAGATTCCCAGAAAAGGAAGAAATCGCACTTTAATCACTTGAAATCTCTCCATTCCAGCTCTATATCTTTCGGCAGTATTAAAACTGAGGACGAGATTTATATTTGTGTTTATTCCTCATTTTATTATTCACAAACAGGAGCTTTAAGTTCAAATAAGACATGCCCTCTTCTCTTATATAATGTCATTAGCATAGGTAATTGCTTACGCCTTTATCACTAACTGAAAAGGAGAGACAGCAAGCGTGATTCAATAACTTAGCTTAAATTCATTATTTTGTTTCTCTTTCCAGGTACTACTTGCATAGAAATTAATTTGGGCGTGTAATTAAAATCTCAGATGGCCTAATTACTGCAGTTAGTCGAAAGCGTCACTCTTTCAAAGATAGTGGAACTCTCCTTGCGCCACGTTAGGGTTAATCTATCGCACTATCTGGGAGAACAAAGGGAGTTTTCCCGCCATTAATAATGAATTTACTGAGGGGGAAATGATGCGACATTTAAAGCAACTTCCGTTCCAAGTTCATCATTTTTACTCCTGTATTGGAGTTCAAATTACTCTCGGCGATTTAGAAACCGAGATGGGGTAGTTACTGAAAAGAGGGTAGAAAACTTTTATCATTCTAGCATGAATTAACGCGTCACCAGAGGACAAAAAGAGGAAAAAGGATGTGCATTCGACTGATTCGAGGGCTGAACCTATTGGCAGAGACAGAAATGAAAAATAAATTCAGCTCTTTAGAAATTGAATAGTTTTAAATCAATGGTATTTTAAATGCAAAACTTTGTGGCAGCAGAAAGGGATAATTTCTAATTTATATGTTGATAAAAGTTTTGACTTAAAACCCTGTGAGATTACGAAAAAGGCTCTTGCAAAATTAATTTTGTTCTTTTTTCGGAATTCTGAACATCCCCAAAATTTGAAAACTTCTAATGCGTTGAATTTTAATTTAAACTTGTTCATTTCAAAATCACGAAGGAAAAAATCATTTGAGTTGGAAAAAGATCACAAATAGTTTTAATTAATTGTCTATTTTTAAATGTATACTGAGTTCTTTTTATAGTGTTTCAGCGCAAAAATTATAATGTAAAACAGATGAAATACGGTTACATCTCTCAGTAAAATCTATGTATTTTGGTTAAATATATTGCAGCTGCTTGTGTTGAAATATTTTTCAGTTGATTAAACAATTATGGATTATCATAAAAACAACTGCGTTGAAATTAAAATTAGATAAAATTCATTCGTTGTAATCATAAAAATTTTACAAACTATAAAATTTTTATCAAATGTTCATGTTAACCTTATTTTTTCCCTGGCATAAGTTTATAAATTTTACTTTAAATTTTGGATGCGGTAGAAAAAAAATCACAACCTATTATCATGAAAACAAATATATTTCAGTTTTAATCCCCACATATCTGCATCCTTGAAATTGTGTTGGCATGTGTAGATGCAGCTCATTTGAATATCAAACCAAATCTGAAAAGATTGGTGCACGCTAAAGTGCGCAAATTTTCTGTTTGAAATTTTAGATTAAACTGCTAGCTTTTGTGTCATTGTTTTCTTTTGGTCTTTTTTTCATATGAGGTCATAGCCACAGAAAAAAGTAATTGAGCATATAATCTTAATCTAACTGCAAGTGATATGACGTCTTTTTCTATTTGTAATGGACTGTAAAACAAAATTGATGAATACTATTTCCTGTTACGGTATCCAAGATTGCTATATCGAGAATTCCTGCAAGCTTTAAACTGATAATTATAATAAATGTCCATTTTCAAACGTTATTATTATTATCATTTATTTAATTGTTAAATAGAAGTGTAGATATTACACTTTTATTTATTTAATGCTTGTGTGATTTTTGTAATCATGTCAAAAAATATCTTTAATAAATAACTATATAAAGAATTAAAACAAAATAAATACTTTTATTTCCAACTTTAAATTTAATGCAGTTATTTTTTGCAATTTGGGATACATTTTAATTTATTATTTTGGTCAATTTACTTTACTGTACACTACGACACACCCCTCACTCTACAGATAAAAATCTCCGGTCTGCAGTTTGCATGGGTGTGTGTAGAAACGTTATTGAACAAAAAAAATTACAGACAGTGTTTAAAGATTGACAAAATACATGTGAGAACCATAAAAGCAATGAAAAAGGAGCTACTTACAGGTGAAAAGAAAAACTTCTGAAGCAGAAAGAAATCCAATACTGGCAGCAAAAGTTCACTGCCTTTAAAAAAATTGTAGAACAACTGATTTGGGTCCCTGGTATTGAACCTCTAGAGGGTCGGAGTCCATCAGTCTGAGTCTTGGTGAAAGAGAGAAATCTGGGTCGTAGTCAGATGAACGTTGATGATGTTGCGCCCGGTTGCTGTTTTATGAGTTCCTCATTATCAGCGAGGAAGAATTATCAGTTTAAATATTTTTATTCTTGATACTTTTTTTAAAAGTAAGTTTTTCCACGAAAGTAGAATATTTTCTGCCCTTGATTTGGTAAAATGAAAAGATGACGTAAGATAACAAGAAGTTGCGTAGTGAAGAGGGACTCCCTTTTCCCCGCAAGCGCAGATATCTGAATGATGAAGTCGGATTATGTAGAGATAGCTGGGAAAAGGACCATGTCCTGTTGAGAAAAGGATGGATTCTCTTTACCATAAGGCTTGGGTTAGAGAGACTTTAGGGCGTATATTATATATAGCTCTCGCAGTGTCGTCTGAATCCCAGTCCTGTTGCCATTTATTGCGAGAGAGGTTCCTAAGCATTTTTTTCAGATGACATTTCGGGGGCTGAAGATGCAGGTGAGTCCCTTCTTTAGTAAATTGTTTAGAAATGTTGTATGTTGCCTTGTTACCGAGGAATCCAACATGCGCCTTAATCCAGTTAAGTTTCATTGATGAGTTCTGAAGGCGGGCTTGTTGTGCTTCTTGCACTAATGGATTATAACTTTTGAAGGAAGAAATTGCTCTCACTGCCGACTCTCTGTCACTCCACATTGGTGTTGCTATTCCCTTAAAATTAGCCAAATTTATAGCTTCTTTTATTGCTACGGCATTAGCTTAGAAAACGGCATTATGTGGGCTTAGTTTTGCCATTAACTGATGAAATTGGACGTTGTTTTGAATGACCCAGAAAGCGCATCCTGTTTCACCTTCTAGATGTTAACCGTCTGTGTAAATCAGAGCTTAGAGATGCAGGTCAGAGACTATTCAGACCATATCCTCTAAATCAAAATGAGCGGTATGAATGATAATATTAGGATTTGGCTGTTGAAAATCCTGATATAAAAAGCTTGAGCCTTCCCAATTCAATCCCTGGAAGGCGATCTACTCTAACAGGAATGGACTCCATTTGAGCTTTGATATGTAGGGGGGGGGGTAATGCCTTCAATCACTTGTAGAGTTGTTCTTGGAGTGGTGGAATACGCTCCAGTGATGTTGAGAAGCAAGTTTCTCTGTGTTGAATAGAGAAGCCTTTGTTGCCTTGAGGTGATATTTTTTGCCCATGCCCGTGCTCCTTGAAGCAAGATTCTTTCTATAGCTGTAAAATAGATTTTCCTCCTGATATTTTTATTCAGACCGCAGTTTGATGCGGCGCTACTTTTTATTTTTTGATAAAGGTTGGGAGTTTTATTTTTTAACTCGGACAGATACGTGGCGAAATTTAATTTATCGTAAATAAAGAACCCTAGATATTTTACGCTTTATTTCCTTTTGAGAAGATTACCTTCCCATCTTATGCCTGCTGTCCAGCGAGGTCCGTTTCCATTTAGGTTGAAATACATATAGTTGGATTTATCTGCTGGAATTTTCAGATTATGTTTTGTAGTCGAGGATTTAAATTGATTTAGGGCTTCCTTTGCAAGGGATTTAACTTTATCTTTTGTTTGTGCTTTTATGAGAAAGATGTAGTCGTCTGCTAAGGCTTGCAGATGAACTCCTTCTTGCCATGATTGAGTTAGAACTTCGTTCGCCGCAAGATTCGAAAGTGCCGGACCAGTGCACAAACCCTGTGGGCAGCCCAGATGTTAAAGTATTAGCAGTAGGTTTCATTAAGATTTGAATTCATTGTGTACAAGTTTTGAAGCAAATTTCTTAAAACGGTAATCATTTTGATAAAAAAATTTAGGAAAAAACCCCAAAAAAGAAATATTATGAATTCAAAAAATTAGTTTTCTGTCACTGTAATTCAAATTATTTCTTCAGAAATATTTCTCGTAAAATTTGATCAAAAATTCGAACAATTTCAATCTCAACGATTTCAAAATATGTATAAAAAAGGCATAACTGCATAGAATGTGTTTGATATATTAAACAACCAGATGAGAAATTACCCCCAAAAATTAATTTAATGTACCCGTGATCATTCCAGGTTAAATTTCAATAGTAAAAGTCTTTTAATCAGTGTGTCATTTGATTACGATATAAAGTTCAAGGTCCCTCTCGAATAAGCATCTTGTAGCTTCATAAGTGAGCGTCAATCTAGCTAGCTAAACTAAACTTTTAAGCAATAAATTCTATAAGATATTTTTTTATAAATTGAATAAACGCTTTAATATATTTCGGAAGACTAACACCTCGTATGAAACAATATAGTTAAAATGGTAAAAATGGGATTTTTTCCCGATTTGCTCTCGCAATTCATTCCCGTTAGAGAAATTTCAGAAACTAAGAATAAACTTCACACATAAACCACTTCCTTTGAGCACAGTAGCAGGGAAGAAAAAATTTTAATTTAACCGAAAATTATATTTTCATAATTTCTCTAAAACAGAATTTATCTTCTTGGTTAAATTCAGCATTTTTCAAACGATTTATAATCAATAGATTTTTATTACGAAGATTACAAATGAGAAGCACGTTACCTTCTACAGAATTAAATTTTAGACTTTAAATTTATAAAAAAATATTTTCTGACGGTTTTGCTGCCTTTTATTCGATATTTTCTTCTGAAAACAAATTTTTAGTGAATTCTCACCCTGGGTCTTACATTATTTAACAAATTTCGAGTGGCCTTAGGAGTCGCTACTCCTAGTGTGAAAGCAGAACTATGTCTCATGAAAGCACAATATGTTGTTTCAGGTTTTTTCGAAGTTTATTTTTCCCGTTTTGAAGAATGTAAAACAAAGAATATTTTCTTTTGCTATACAATCTGTGGATGGAATAAAAATGAAAATATAATCCTTTACTTCGAGTAAAACAACAAACGTGGGAGACAATCTCTGCTCTAGCCTCTGATCTCTGACTTACATTTTTCTTCTGCATTTCAACGAACAGTAAACTATACCTGTTATTACATGGTCCGCTAATAAAGATTTCAATTTGTAAATGTGTTTTTCTAAGGTCGACAAGGATAAAAAAAGCTCATTAGGATGAGAGAAAGCTCGATTATGAGCGCCGGTATTTCTTAAATCGTGAAGTACCTTTCAAAGAAAGTTTCCTGTTTGAAGTTTTAAGTTAGTTCTTTTTATTGGAAAATGAGTAATTAGTTGTACGAAGGAGATGCGAAACTAAATGTCTTCAATTCATTTCCATTAGTAAAAAATCAAAATTCGCTCTTATTTGTCAGAAAAGGATTCGAAGGCAACATTTAGTCATTTTCCATACTTTTGTTGGGGACTCACACGTAACGACATTACAAGGAAGCACAAGAACGAAATACACAGCACAAGATCTCATAGCAAAGCACAAGCGTTAGGCAGAGAGTGAAATATATACAAGAAAAAACCGGAAGTAACCCGCAGCGCCACCATGCGACTCTCTTGTACTTAAAGAGAGTTTCAACAAGAAGAATTAAGTATTTTCAATTACTTTTCCATGTCGTTGCCAGAAAAATATGAGTAATTTAATTTAAATTTGAAACAAAAGTTTAATCCCTCAATCATCCATGACTCGATCCTAAAGTAAGAAGAAGTAAAGTTTTGTTCAGCATTTTTTTTTTTTATACCCAAATGAGAGATTTGTGGGTTTCAGAAATCAGAAAAATCTAAATTTAATCCCTATGACATACTGTTTTAAATTTCAAAATAAAAATTAAAATTGTGTTTGAAAACACACTTTTATTAGCGTACTAAAAATTAATTATTTTTATTTTATATATTTTCTATATTTCAATCTTTTATTTAAAATTTGTCATTATAAATATTAATTTTTTCAATAATTTTTCCATTAAATTCCCAAACATATGAAGCCACTTATAAAAAAATTAATTAATCGATTAACTGATAATTAAGTTTCGAAATCATTAAAATAGTGTACTTTCATTAAGAACACAAGAGGGTACGAATAAACAGAATGGAAAATACCTCTAAATAATGATTTATCCGTTGCTACTGTACCTGCAATTAACGTTTCATCTGAGGTTACAGTACTTGCAAATAATGTTTTATTCGCAGATAGAGTAACTGCAAATAATATTTTATGCGCAAGTACAGTACCTGGAAATAACGGCATCCACATCACACTCCCGCCGGCTCTGAAATTTGCACAATTCAAGTGGGCCACGTCGGCGTGAAAGCGTCAAAACATTAAAGCATCAAAAGCAAATCAGTAAAGTTTAACTATAATGATTTTGTTACAATAATTGTGCTAGGATAACAATAATTGAGCTATGGGTTTTTACAATAATTGTTCTATGGTTTTTACAATAATTGTGCTAGGATAACAATAATTATTCTATGGGTTTTTACAATAATTGTTCTATGGTTTTTACAATAATTGTGCTAGGATAACAATAATTGTGCTATAACAATTATTGTTCTATGGTTTTTTCACAATAATTGTGTTAGGATAACAATAATTGTGCTATAAAATAATTTTTCTGTAGTTTTTTCAAATAATTGTTCTGGGATAACAAAACTTTTTCTAGGATAACAATAATTGTGCTATAACAATAATTTTTCTATGATTTTTAATAATAATTTTGTTACCTTCAATATTTGCTACCCAATCTTCCTGGGGGCAGGCAAATGTAAAGGTGGAAGAGATCGCAAAATTAAAGATAATATTTCTCGTTAATATAAAAGCACAAATTGGCGAAATTTTGACTTTAAATTTACAAGAGAACGATTAAATTCTTTGATAATTTCAATCATAAAATATGTGTAAATTTTTCTACTTTATGAAGGAATGCTTTTAATAAACCTTTCATGGATTTAAATAATTATGAATTTTCTATGTATTTCTTCATATATTTCTGACTTCTGAATGTTCTTCTTAAATGTATTTATCGCTGCAAATCTTGATACTCCCTATTTGCAAAAAGAATTGATTTTCTCACAATAGCAATTTTTAATGCAAACGTTCTCTGAAACTTTTTTTAGTATGTATGACTATTCCGTTACAGAAATATTGTACAAAATAATATGTATAACGTTTTAGCAATAAGTTTTCTGAATTTAAAGAGTAAAACTCTATTCTACAGAAAAAAGAAAAGAATTCTACAGGAAGTGAAAGCAAATTTAAATTACATTATGAAAGACATGTTTCAAATTTACATAAAATAACACATAAAATCCAATTTTTTTAACAGTGTTGAAGAATCGAGAAAGATATAAAATAAATCGGTATAATGGATACAGAACGAATCTCATACGGAAGCGTGGAATGTTTCTTATAACTGTATTGCTATTTAACATGCAAATATTTTTTTACTTTTCTTATGCTTCATACGCATTTTGTTTTTCATCATTCTTTATGTGGATTGCATAAATGGCGGAAGTCTATTTTTTTATTCTTTATATTTCACTTATGTTTTCTTTTTGAAGAATAAAACTTCCTGTGTAGGGATTTTGCATGAATGACAAAACATTAAATGCCTGAAGAAAATTAAATAACTTGAAAAAGATAACATTTGAAAAGGTTATTTTTATTTCTTATCTGCAGACTTTTCCTGTCCTCTAATAAAAATTCCGGATTATTTGTAACTCACTGTCTTTTATTTCATATTTTCTTTCTTTTTCACGCTCAGCTGCTTACCCATTTTTGTACCTGAGGTTTTCTACTACTGATTTCCAGATTTGAAATATTTTAAAAAGAATGAACCACTCTGAATTTCACTGAAATTTCTAGTCTTTTATTTTATTATAGAGCTTACAGATTCTAATCACATGCACCAGACAGTTATTTAAGAAGAATAAACTACGTTTAAAACAGAACGTTTTTCCTGTCATTCTTGGTAAATTCCAATGATTAATTGTAACACAATAATATAAAGCACACATTTTACAGTCCACAAAGACACTTATTATTGGGAGTGCCTTCCTCTTTTCGTTAGACATGAGGATGACACTAAACTGTTCAACATACATACGCCCAGCCTTAGAAGTTTAAAAACTCAATAAAAGCTGTCTGGAGGGGCTGGGTGTCCGCGGTGAATCTGTAGTCTGAGGTATGGTTCTTATTTCCCGGTGGTCCTTGTTGGTCTGACGCCCTAACGGGTAGGCCGGCCGTCGTAGGGTACTTGACTTGACATAACAGTGTCCAGATTTTTTACCTAAGCCTATACAGTATTTCAAATAATTTTCCACGAGGGTGACCAGACTCTCATACACAGCTTTCTAAAGTTCTTAGGTACATTGTAATTAATTTATAAATATGGGGCAACATTCACTTTGCATGCTTTATAAATGCTGTGGCAGTATAAGTTTTCTTCTATGAACGAACTGAAACAAATACTCTACAACCATTACAATTCCGTATGGACGAGTTTTCTGGTTTGTTTATTATGTTTTTACTGACCTTTTTCCGGTAACCCTCCGATTTAAGCAATCGCCAAATCCAGTTGGATATTGCATCAAGCGCCAAGCTCTAATCAGGACTTTCCTTATTTCCTTAGTACATTTTTTCTGAAATAGTATTTTTTAGTAAAACGTTGAATTCTGTGTTCTATAAGTTTGTTTAATCCTTATTACTTAAATCTGTTGATAAAAGCTCTTAAAATGGCTAAACTTCAATTGCACGATTGTAATTATCTAGTTCGTTTAGTTAAAAATTTAACCTTCAAACAAGCCTTAGAAATCACCAAAAAGCGATAAAGAACAATTATAATGGCTTTTTCAAAAAATGAGGCCTCTATTTTAAGTAAACATTTAGAGCTACAGCAATACAACCATGAAATTAAATTTTTCTAAGCATCCTTAAGCCATTGCATTAGAAAACTGAACTTTAAACATAAATTAACATCTCCAAACAGATTGTTGATATTTTAAAGATTCCCATGGATTTCGCCCCGAAGTCAGTGGTTATGGTAGAAGATCTACCTTAATACAAATAAACGAAACAGAAAGATTATCGAAACCACAGAATGTAAATGTGTCTCCTGCTGTTATGGCAGAAATCCTGCTTTAATACATTAAACAAAACAGAAAACTCGCCCAAACCACAGA
>BGPR01003242.1:24054-115085 GCA_013235015.1 Araneus ventricosus
GTATTAATGAGGTATTAATGAAGATTTAATCTGTAGATAAGGGACAAACTTGAACGAGTGAGAATGAATAATAAGTATTAATGAGGAAGGTATTAATGAAGATTTAATCTGTAGATAAGGAACAAACTTGAACGAGTAAGAATGAATAGTGAGTATTAATGAGGTATTATTGAAGATTTAATCCGTAGATAAGGGACAAACTTGAACGAGTGAGAATGAATAGTGAGTGTTAATGAGGTAGGTATTAATGAAGATGTAATCTGTAGATAAGGGACAAACTATTTTTCGCTAATTCCTGAAGCGCGTAAGCACGTTAGGAAATTATTATGAAATATTTAACTGACTGTGTAATTTTTAAAATCACTGTTTAGGTGCAACGTTTACAAGCGTATTCAAATACCATTGAGCCAAACGAATTGTTATTTATATGCAAGCTTTATTAGTATGATATGATTCAACACTATAAAAAATACTAAGGAAACACATTAGCCTGTGAAAATCGCAGGATGCAGCAGAAAACAGACTTGTTTCCAACCCGTGGAAATTGCGGGGAAATTACGTAATCAGAGGGTTAACTCGCTTTCAAGACATTCAATGCTTTTATACACAATTTCATCGAACTTAATCATGTTATTTAACAAGTAACAAAACGAGCAACAGAGATTATTTTTACAATTTGCTTTGAAAATTTCGTTATTAGACACATAAACAACAAAAATAATTTAATTTTATATAGAAAATTATAGTGTAAATTCCAGAAAAGTACCTTGTAATATATAATTTGTACGCAAGGAATTTTTAACATTGAGCTTATTTTAGAATTATAGGAAAATGGACGAAAATAAATAATAAATCCTCGTTCGAACACCGTCATACATTTGCCATGGTAAAGCGGTATTTCAGAAAACTTCATTGGTGAGGGGAGTCGGAAAGTTTTTATTCTAAGATTGCTTCCTAAGTAAAATGAAATCAGTTGTAAACAAAATGTAGATTTTTAATTTTTTGAGGAAAAAAATTGCTTTTAGTACTGTTTGGAGATTTTCCAAATGCCCTTTGTCTGTCTAGTTGTTTTCTATGGCGCAGAAGTCATCTTTGGTCATGTATCTGACTGCACATGGTTAAAAATATTAAAAAAATTGCAATATATTTCAAAAATTTAAGAATCAAAGGAAGTTACAGTAATAAGGAGAGTTTAAGAAAAGATAAAGTAATGAATGGAAGATTTATATAATGTGAAACAAGTACAATGCTATCAAAGAAACGAAATTCGGAAGCACAAGGCCTCTAAAAAATGAAAAACACGTTTGAGTAGTATTTTTCTGCTACAACGTCTGACTAAATTAAAGACTGAAGGAAGTGAGCACATTGAGAAACAAAAGTCGAGCACTATTATAGAATCAAAATTTAATGAAATTAATGATTGAACTGATAATTAAGCTCTGAAAATATTAAAATAGTATATTGTCATCGAGAATGCAAAAAAGTGTTAAAAATTTAAAACCTCTACTACAAATGAAGTGATAAAAAAATCGATTACAATGTTTCACCTAAACAAACATGAAACAAGTCAAGTTAAATAAAATATTTAAAAAATCCCCATTTTGGAATGCGAGCCATTTTGCCGAATTGACCTTCAGTCGACAAATTCTTTTAAAAACACTTGAAATCTGCAAACTGGTTGAACTAATAATTGTTTACTTTTTAAATTAATAATCCTAACTTTTCAATGCAGTCAATATTTTAAATGTTTAATTATCAGTTTTAAAATGGTTTAAAACCTAGTCATCAATATCTGTGAAATTCAGGCACAACAAATTCCTTGAATTTTGACTTCAAATCAGAATGGAGATGGATTTGTAGCTGTATATGATTCCGTACCGAACAGATTTTTACATTGTCACTTATAACATTATATTTAATTTATATTAAAATTTAAATAATATAATAATAAATATTAGGTTATTAAAATTTTCGAAACTGTTAAATTATTTAATATAATTGTAAAATCACAAATTTTACAGCTGGGTGTCACGAACTTTACGAAAATCATAAGGTGAGTGTACGGTGAACGTAATCCAACAAGCAGGATAACGGAAAACTATGTTTCATTTCCACGAATATTCTAGAAAAACGAATCACGAATAAGAAGAAAAGGAACACTTGTACAAATCAGCAACACAGGCAGATAACAAATCGCTAATAATAACAGAAATAACACGATCAGTAGCGCTTAGCATCTAACAGCTGACCAACTCGCACTGCGAAACAAACTCCAAAGATATACCCTCGTTTGAGCACCTCAGCTATTTGTAGCTTTCCAACTGGGCTTCACGTCACATGGGATTCTCCAGAAGAATCTATATCTCGGTTCATAAGAGAAATTGGACCATATTTCGTGCAATTTTTAGAACTTTCATTTTATGGCCAAATGATTAACAAGGTCTTGGATCAATGGCTTCTATTCCATTACGAACCTCAGTAAATCCCTCTTTCCTTCCATAAGACTAACATCATATCAGGGTATTTACAATTTCGTAACAATATACTCACTGAACATCCTTTTGATTAAATTGACATATCGACTATGTGTCCTTATGCTCCATTATGCATCAGATACAAAGGTACTGTACTTTTCCCTTTTAAGTTCTAAATTATTTTTTTTACTTATTGGATAGAAAGTTTTCTTTATTTCCTGTTACTTTCCAGACAAGTGCGTGCATCATGTAACACCCCTTCAAAATTAAAGTTGCAGTAATTGGTAATTATTTTACAGAAATTGTTTGTGAGAAGACGATCTTTGACTGGTTTTTCATCGCAAATAAATTCTGAAAACCAAATTCACTTTATCAGTGCATTGCTTATACAGAAAAGTTACCATGATGATCTTCTGAAATCAGAAACTACCGACAGAAATCTGTTGACGAATACTGTTTTTAAAAAATTCCGAAAATGTTTCGTTGATGCAATGCGCTAAATCTGATCTGTTTGAAAGGATTTTTAACTTTAATGCTCTTAAAGCTTTTAGAAGTCTCTTCATAAAGACTAAAGGCCAATGCATTCCTCCTCTTAACAAATATATTTTGAAGGAGACTAAAGACTTCCACCTAAAATAGCGCAAAAACACAAAAATGCTTTTATAGTATTATCCTTAAATTTCAGGGGGGACTACAAACATCTTTGTCTTAAGTTTATTTACGATTTTGAAAAATATGTACTTATATATTTATTCTTGCTATAGCATATAGACAAGTTAGAATTTGTGTTATATACAAAACGGATTGACCGTCAAGATAATATAGATAATATTTTAGCTACATTTATGTTTCCATTCAAGGAGATTTTAATGTATTTTGTGTTTAAGATCGAAATGTGTTCTCTAAGGACTTTTTGTTTGATCATTTGCGAGCTATAATTTGTGTTATATACAAAATGAATTCGCCTTCAACATAACAATTATAACTACATTTATATTTGCATTCAAAGATATTTCAATGTGTTTTTGTGTTTAAGACGATGAAATGTGTTCTCTAAGGAGTTTTTGTTTGATCACTTACGAGTTAGAATTTGTGTTATATACAAAACGGATTGGCCTTCAAGATAACATTTTTTTAACGACATCGATGTTTGTGTTGATGGATATTTTAATGTGCTTTTGTGTTTATAATGACGAAATGTGTTCTCTAAGGATTTTTTGTATGATCACTTGCGAGTTAGAATTTCTGTTATAACGAAACGAATTGGCCTTCAAGATAACATTTTTAACTGCATTTATGTTTGCATTCAAGGAGATTTTAATGTGCTTTTGTGTTTAAGATGATGAAATGTGTTCTCTAAGGTCTTTTTGTATGATCACTTGCGAGGTGTCGAGGGATTTTTACTATGAAATATCGAGCTCAGCGGCGAATGGACGACGCTGATATTTATCATAAGTTCAAACTTAACTCAAAATCATCGGAAATACTAACCTAACTATGACAGAAATACGCAATTAGAAATGGTATTCGATTCAACTTAATTTGCTCTTGTAAAATGAAGCTCGACATGACGCGGAACCACAGCGGGAAAATGGACCAGAATTCTAAATGCTTAGTCCTTATACTACCATCTCTTACTACAGCTATCGGCGTCTGCGACGTCCAAAAGTTCCTTTCTGTAAAAAGGTGTATATCTTGGGATGGTGCTTGTGACTCCAAGTGTATTCTCTATTTCTTTGTATTTAAGCCGGGGTTTAACAGATAACTCGCTTCGTTTCACAAACAAAAAACATGTATAAGTATATTTAAAATAATTTTCAAAACCAGAGGACCAGTCCCCCAGCCCCAACTACTTGGAACAATTTCAATTATTTTTATTTCATATGAAATCCTATGACGTCTAGATATGGCATTAATGGCCGCCTGCCGCCCACCACCTTCCATTTTTCCAGAGAAATCGAATTAATACTTCTCCACTGCGCATTCTCTATGGGGAAAAAACGATCAAACAGTCCCCTAGCCCCAACCACTGGACGGTATTCTACAATTTTGATTTCATATGTTAGCTTAGGATATCTAAATATGTCGTTGATGATCGCCTGCCCTCCCACTTCCACTCTTCGTTTTCGAGAGAAATAGAAACATTGCTTTTCCACTGAACATTCTCTGTATGGGAAAAGCTTCAGACAATCCCCCAGCCGCATTCACTGGACGGATTTCGACAATTTATCTTTCATATGGAAGCTTATGACCCCTAGAGAATTCTTTATATACTTCGTTATATGAGGAAAACATAAGAAAGTCACAGTACTGGCCCGCGCCGTAGATTTTTCGTGAAAACGTCGGGTTAAAATCATAAAACAAGTGTTTCGTATTAATATGTAACTTAGTTTTCAAACTCTAATACAATATTTGCATAAAGCAGTATAATGGTTACAGAATAGAGAAATCACAAGATACCACAGACCCTTGCTACATGCGATAAACTTGTGATTGATCTATTCTGTAACCATTATACTACTATGTGTAAATATTGTATTAAAGAGATTGATAATTAAATTACATATTAATACGAAACACTTCTTTTATGATTTTATCCCGACGTTTTTGCGAAAACTCTGCGGCGTGAGCCCGAACTGCGCCTTTCTTATATTTTATTTAGAGTAGCTTCTGATGGAGCCATCTGTTGACAGTATATAGAACTACATTTCGCGTATGCGCAGTAAAACTTTATCTACTACAAATGCTCATATTTCCCATAATATTCAAACTTTAATACAATATTTCTTTTACGTATTGTCATGCATTCTGTAAGTTTCTTACAATTCGAAAGAAAACTCTCATGTTATATTGAAAAAACGTGCGGAGTTTGAAATTTTCAATTTAATACCGATTTTCACTTATATTCTGATAAATATTCTTATTGTCTCACTTTGGGTCCTACTAATACTCCTCAAACTCTTTAAAATGATACCAGAATCAACCTCCTAACTAAACGAGTTTCCAAGCTACACTTATTTATAATCTTACATAAAGCTAACTCATAACAATCACGCGCATGCGCCTACACTGGTACGATGACGTCACAGGCAAAACAAATACTATGCGACAAATTCTTACATATATGGTTTATCCATTGTGGGGTCAACCATTCTCTTCGCATTATTATTCTTGTAGTTATTAGCGATTGAAATCTGACGGTATTTTGTCACACAAGAAAGTTCAACCGACTATCACTGTAACGAACGGAAGGACGTTTTCACATCAAAACGCATTCTAAAGCTTTGTGCTTCTGACAGTAAATGAATTATCATTTGAAAGTCGTAACTCTAGCTGCATTAGTTCGGGCTGCATTCGTTAAATATGTAAAGTTAATATGTTACTTGATACTTGGATATTTCGATTGTCTTATTAGAGATATAATTTGATCGTCAAATCTTTCTTTACACTCCTTTGTTATATAATTAAAACGCAATCTAAAGCTTTGTGCTTCTGACGGTAAATGGATCCTCATTTGAAAGTCGTAACTCTAGCTGCATTCTCTAAATATGTATAGTTAATATGATACCTGATATTTGCATATTTCGATAGTTTTATTAGAGATATAATTTGCTCTGCAAATCTTTCTTTACACTCTATGATTTTCGAACTGTGTTCTGGGATGCCAATGTTGTAGCCTCTTTTCCACCCTTGACAAAATGAAACCGTCCAATGGAAGTATCTAATTTATCCGGAGCACCAACTGTAGCTCAAATAAAAATAATTAATTTCATATAAATATTGTTTCCTGTCATTGAACTAACTCCCTTTACAAGTGAATGAACTGATAAGTGTCTCATTGTGAATTAAAATTATAAAATAAATAACTTACTATTTGCTCTGTGCATTGATGCATATGTCCAACACTTTTCTTTCTTTTTTCTTGCAATCTCTTGAGAAATAACTCCTTGTGCACCAACAAGTACAACACAAGGCTTACAGAAGTAAGTAAAAGTCTAAAAAAAAAGGTTGAAGGAAGCTTCAAATTAAATGAAACAAATGCAAATTCGAAACAGAAAAGGGGGAAGAGATAAAAAAGAAACAAATATACAAAAAAATTGGTCACATCCATACGAGCACATGAATGGTATTAAGCAATGAAGTGAATAAACAAGGGGAAAAGGTACCGAAACATAATAAAAATTTTTTAAAAAAATATGTAGATGCAATATAACTGGTCACATATACACAACAAAAAAATCAATAATAACGAGAAATGGAGTACAAGGTGGGGAAAAATGAAAAAATATTAAAGTACTTAAAAATCAAATAAAAGCACACAAATACGCAAACTATCACACAACATATAAAACACACAAATTTCGAACAGTTAACAAAACAAAAGTTTCTGATCCAAAAATAATTGAGAGAAAAGAAATGAATTTCAAAAATTGAAAAATGAAAATAAATAAACAAAAGTTATAAGGAAAAAATGTAAATGCCATCAAAACACATAAAAAGTTTATAGTCTATATAATGTGGGGAAAAATGCTGTCGATAAATTCACAAAATGATGAAAAACAAGTTTTGTTCTGGACTAAAGTAGAGAAAGATGGAGGCCATGCAAAATTGTTCTTCTTTAGAGTGCTGATGAGTAAACATCTAGCGGGAGTGAATTTAGAGCAGGAAAGTATCAAGTGATTGACATCTTGAATCTCTCCACTAGAGCAGGAACACAAGTCTGTACGAGATAAATTGAATCGTTTTAGATAGGCTTTAAAGTTTCCATGTCCAGTGAGAAATTGAGTAATTCTGAAATTAGGGACGAAATGGATGGCTTTCAAACGTCCATGAATGGAAGGAAAAAATTCTTTGGTGGACTTCGCATTATGCGAAATCTGATAAAGGTTATTCCATTGAGAAATAACATGTTTCTTGAAAACACTTTTGTAAAAGGATTTTGGTATGGTCATAGGGATGAAATCAATTAGTTTAGTCGCCTCTTTTGCATGCCAATCAGCACGTTCATTGCCATAAATTCCTATATGGCCTCTAACAAAAGAGAAGAAGACCTGTACACCTCTGCCTTGAAGGAAATTTAGGTTGGATTGAATTTTAACAATGAGTCGGTTTGGAGAAGTAAAACAATTTAAGGCATATAAAGAAGAAAGAGAGTCGCTGCAAATTAAGAAATTTGAGGAAAGGTTTTCGTTAGTGCGAATCCAATTAACAGCTTGGGCAATACATAGTAATTCCGCCTGGAAAACACTGCATTCGTCTCTTATTCTAAACTGGTGTACTTCAGTTTCAATATGTTCTTGGAAAACTACAAACGCAAGACCAACCTTACTGTTGATCTTACTACCATCTGTAAAGCACACGACAGGAAAGTTGTCTTCAATATTTTGGTAGTAACCAACTAAATTAATAGGAGACCGTTCAGAAGGGTGAGGCATCTTAGAAACAGGCAAGCAGACGTCTTGGTTACTGGCGATACAGGTCTTCGTCGCAATCTTGAAATCCCTATTATGAACAATAAAGATGTCAATAAGAGAAAACCCGAGATAGCAAAAACAGCTTCATAGGATATCGTACGATACCCAGAAATAACTCGGAGGAGAATTCTTCTTTGCATTTTCCGTAAAAGCCGGCAATTAATTTTCTTTTTCAAAGCAGTGCCCCAGATTTGTGAACCATAACAAATAAAAGGAACAATACCTTGCTTATAGATGAGCGATGTTACGTTGGACTTGAGTCCAAAAGTATTTCTGGCAACTCTATTTAGCCCCAAAAGAATATTTTCACATTTTTTAGATAGGTACAAGATATGTTGTTTCCAACAACATTTGCTATCAAGGATAGCGCCTAAGTATTTTAATTCCTTCACGAAACAAAGGGGAATTCCATTAAGGGTAAGAGCACTAGTAAATGTATTGCTTTCTCTCCTATCCAAGATCATAACTTTTGACTTGCTGGCGTTAAACTCTAATTTATATGTTTTAGGCCAACTTGAAACAAAATCAAGAATGCGTTGATCTTCTCTGTTAATATATTGAAGAGCCTTTCCTTGAAAGCAAAGAAGTAAATCGTCGGCGAAAGCTATCGTTTCACAACAAGAGAAAGTTGAAACTTTGTCCAATGCATTTTAAAAAGCAGTTTTGCATGATTTGATAGTTAGTTAACTAACAATATAATTTATTTGTTTCATTTTAACTTGATGTTTGCTTAAAAAATACATTTTATTCCCACAATAACCCTCTGACTGCGTATTTTTTTTAAATCGCTATTTAGATGTAACGTGCAAAAGCCTCTTCAAATATCTTTGAACCAAGCGAATTATTACTTATGTGCAAGGCTTTATCCGTATAACACGATTCGACGCTCTAATAGTACTAAGTACACACAACAACTTGTAAAAATCGCGGGATGCAGCAGAAAATAGACTTACTTCCTACCTACGGAAATCGCGGGATAAGCACTCAGAGGGTTAAAGATTTAAGGCAAATTATATTAAGCATTAGGCCGCCTACGGCGCCCAGCTGTTTCGCCAAAATTATATTAATAGTAATAGGGCAATTAAGTCTGACATTTTAAATATTTCAATTTTTGTAAGCTGAATAAATAATTGCAATAAGGACGAAGAAATTAATTTAAAAACACAAACAGTGAACAGGTTAATTAGTATAACTGAATTTTAATTCTTTTTACACAAAACGATAATGTACAGGATGTTTTCCCATGTAATAAAATTGAGTTAATCCTTTATATTTAACTGTTAAAAAATGATAAGAAAAATGATTCTTTAAAAAATGGAAAATATTTTAATAAATAATAAAAAATTTGTATTAAAATAATTAAATTTCTCAGCTAGAAACAATTTACATATTAAAAGTAATTAAAACTTAAAATATCTAAATAAAGTTTTTTCTGTAAAAAAAGAGAATTAACTACATTTTATGAAACGTAAAACTAAATTCATCATAACCATTTAAATCTAGTCAATAAAAACAACCATTTAAAATAAAAAAATATTGAATTTAAATTGTTTTAAAAAATATTGAATAATAATTCTGTCCAAAAAAAACAACAAACACACACTAAGAAATTAAATATCTGTAAATTGTAAAAACACAAATTGCCAAAAAATAGCAAATAATAAAAAATTATCTAAAACAAGCATACGTTTGGTTAATAGTTATTCTTTCTACGGAGCAAAGTGAAATATAAAAATACACATCACCATTCAACAGTGTGCAGCCAAGATTAATAATTAAGATTAAAGCCAATGACTAGAATGAATAAAATAAAAACAAATGTACCACACATTCTAAAGCTATCTATTAGGCTTAATTAATCGCCAATAATAACATTGTAGCCCCTGCGGCCATCATCTGCATTTCATGGAAATAATTCATGCTTTTATTTACTAATAGTTTTGTCCATTGTAAATAAAAATGTGTTAAGTGAGAGTATTTAAAAAAGGTTAAATGAGAGTATTTTAAGAATTTAAATCTAATGTTTCCTTTTAGGTATGCAAAAAGTAGGGAGAGAAGCTGACGAAGCTAAAACTCAGGCGAGATTCGAACCCGGATGAAAAGATGGGAGATGCATGTCTAAACGTCTGCGCTATCGAGACCGTCTCAAGAAATGTTTGAAGCAGTTGTCATGGAGTATAGGGGAAAAAGAGAGGGCGAAGAATGATGAAGGAAGAGGAATTATTTATAAAAAAATGATGTGAGGCGCTTACGATTTACATGAAGTGATTTTTAATATTAGAGAGATTTTCGAAGAATTTTTTGGCTACTTTTAGAATAAAATCTTTCAGGCTATTCACCTTAACCGCATTTCTCAGATCGGCGCTAAAAATGTGGAATGCTTCATGATTTTGCGTATCATCCTTGCGCAGGGGCCATGCTAATTTTCTCTGTATCGTTCCAATTTTAGTATATGTACTGCCGAAGCGATTACGCCAATAATAATTTTGTTCTGAAGATCCACGCTAGCATTATGTTGACAAACAGCTCTTGGCCCCGCCTACTATAGGCCAATCTATACTCTCGCACCCATGACTAAAATATTCTGATGACTTCAAAAATTTATGATAAAGATAATTTTTTGCTCTTTTAAATGACGTAGTTTTTTTTCCTCCATCAATTCATTCAGAAGTTATTGGCAAAAACGGCGAAAATTGGTTTAATTTTTAAATAACTTAAATTTGAATTAAAATTTTTAAAGAACGACTCCTACGTTCACATCTACAGTATCCAAAATATATCTGTGCCAAATCTGGTAGCTCTACGTTCTACGGTCTGTTCTGTACACCGGCTACAGACACACAGACATTCATCTTTATTAGTATTATAAATTGAAATTCAAAATTTTCTAAGTCCAAAAGTTAATTAAACAGGCAGTTAATTAGAAATTAACCTAAACCGTTTTTCCGCCGTAACTTTGGAGCAAATTGTCCAACAAAAAATATTTTTATACCATCTGAAAGTTCAAATTTTTACCTTTTCAATAATACCAATTTTATTTCTGTGACATTTTCTCTTCGATATTTATTAATTTCTAGAAGTTCCATAATTTTTAAATACGTGCAGACGATTTTGAAATAACGAAGATTTATAGCTACTCCGTTGCTAGGCAACGGTTAGACTTTGAACTAATTCACCTTTATTTCTGAAAATTTTGCTTATTTTTATTAATATTCATATAATATAATAAATGCGAAAGTGTGTCTGTCTGCTTGTTACGCATCCACGGCAAAACTACCAAACCGATTTGGATTAAAATTGGCAGAGTTGTAGCTTGAAACCCAGGAACGAACATAGGGTAGGTGACATCATGTTAAATTCATTATTTTTGATTACAGATAACAATTAAATAATTAACAAGCGATTTGCGATGAAGATTACTAATTTATTTTTCAATCAACTGTCACGTGATCCTTAAGGAATGAGTAAACAAAATGAAATGTCATATGATCCTTCAGAAAAGCGCAAGCATTTGAAATAACTTATTTTTAAAGTCAAGCATCACGTGACCTTGCTGAGAAAAGAAATAAATAATTAATTTGTGGAATAATAACTGAAAAATAGACGTCGGGACAGAAAACCAATGATTCATATGATATAGTTTCAAGAGTTTTTGGATTAAAACTTAAAAACTAATGCTAATTATAACTAAAGGAAAATATCGTTCAATGTTTACTTAAAATAAGAGCCTAATTTAGGGGAAAGCTTGCCAAAATAATTCTTTATAGCTCTTTTTATCGACATCGTAAACAGTCATCGTTTGTTTGGCTGTTAAATTTGTAACCAAGCGATTTGTATAATCACTGGCGGTTAAATTCTAAACCAAACGATTTAGCTAATTACAATAGTTCCATTTCGAATTTTAATGCTTTAAGAGCTTTTTTCAACCGATTTAAAAAGAAAGGATTGCATAAACCCAATGAACACGGAATTCAACGTTTTGTTTACTAAAGAAAGAACTGATTCGAACTTGGCGCTTGATACAGTTGCCAAATAGATTTGGCGATTGCTAGAGATTCAAACAGTGTATTAAATTGGGACTTTTTAAAAATTGTTCACAGTACAGAGGAACTGATAAGCAAGGTTTATCCTTCCCTACAAGCTAATAAGAGGAATAGAGATTGTTTGTTGATTGGGTAATTTTAGCACTGTCCAATGAAAGTTTAGGTCAGATAAATAAAAAAAAATGCTTCACAAATGGAGGGATGCATTACAGAATATCTATCTGTAGATACGGTAATGGGCAATAACAAGTAAAATCATATCCTGTAGAGTTCTTGAACCCCACAGAATTGTCAGGGATACCTTCCGACAAGCTGAGATTAAAATTCTGTGTGCCAGAACTATTTATACGTAACCTCGATGTACCGAGACTGCGCAATGGCACACGGTTTCAAATTACACACTTAGGACTAAAAGTCGCGCTAGCTACTGATATGACTAGAATAGCGAGAGGTGACAGTGCTAAATTCTACGCATTCCGACAATACCGAAGGATTTACCATCCCAGTTCAACAATTCCATTTAAAATTAGCATTTGTCAGGTTCAGGGTCAGACACTCAAAGGGGCAGGCATACATTTGGAAAAATCATATTTTTTCCGTTGGTAACTATGTGTGGCATGTTCCCGTGTGTCCAGCCCACTAAACCTCTACATCGGTGCAAAAAACGTGAAACAAAAAACGTCGTATACAAAAGTGTGTTATCATATATAAACAATTTACCTAACTGTAACAGCAGACACATGTACAGTACACTTCTGTTAGTCGTCCAATTATGTATTATCAACCAACAGAACTTTTAATTTCCCCTTTCTACATATAGCGGAACATTTACATTCGTGAATTTTAAAAAAGTAACAATTCAAATTCTTCGCGGGTAGCAGCTAGTATAAAATAAAAACTCATGCTGCTTTTCCGCTGAAAATCGAGATTTCCTAATTTCCCATGAAGTTAGCATGTCTATCCGGTTTTATCCCACTAGTGTGGTAAAACCGGGTACTTTGACTTTTTATTTAAAAATATCATTAGTAAAGAAGTAGTAAAACTCTGATTTTTCTTGAAAGATATTGTAATATTCGTAACGAATAAATATATACATATATATATTTGTAGAATTATTGAAATATTTAAAGAAAAGAAATTAATTAGATAAAAAATTATTTGGTCATAAAAGAAATTAATTTAAAAAAAATCGTTTTCCATTAATTCTTTTCTAAAGGTAATAAATATAGTGTGGCAACGATATATTTGTCTTTTGCTAACGTTGCCTAGCAACGGGAAAGAATAATAAGAAAATTGGACGTGGAGTCAGTGATGAATATGTGTCATTGAACATTGATCACATGTCAGTGAGTAATGTAACGTTTGTGATGCAAGTGTATGTGTTTGTTTTACATGTTTGTGCTGTGGTAGACGTACAATAAATATATTATTTTTGATAAAGAAGGCTCCGCGATTCTTCATGCTATGCTGAAATACATCACAGTCTTTTAATGGAAGTTCCAGCTCGAGATATTTTGGTTATGATGAGTGCATTTTACGAATTTCATCATGCTGGTCTCCTTTGCCAGTAGAGATGCTGAAGTTTTGTAAACAAATTTTCGATGTCACTGATGAGTGAAGAACTTAATGTGTTTTATTCATTTCCTGATGAAGTTTCTGTGCTTGTTTGACGGAGTTAGTTTTTAAGGATATAATTTGGAATCTGGAGTGCGTTACTAATTAGATGATGCTGGTCTCCTTTGCCAATAGAAGAAATATAGAAGATTAGAAATAAAAGAAATTTCGAATTCGATGATGATTTAAATTTATTCATATGTTTTACTCGTTTCCTGACGAAGATTCGTGTGCCTGCTTAGAGTTAGTTTTTTTTCTGGAGGAAGCGATTGCTAAATATTAATTTCTTCCTTCACAAGTGCCATTTTTTTACGAGGATCCGTCGAACGCAATTTTTGAGATGCCTGGATTGCCTCCAAGCAAGTAATTTGTAAAACGTGATTTTAGCTGATATTTGATGAATATATTTATGTAGTACTCTTTATCATATATTTATTGAACTTTATTCATGTTTAATATTCTTTAATGATGCAAGTTTGTATTCCAGTGTATTTGCCTTCAAAAATATTGAGCCTAAATTTATATTAGCTATTTGTGAAAAAGTGATATTTAACCTTCCAGAGGGCACGCGTATACAAGAGATACTTTCATTGCGCATCTTATTATATATTTACATCGTTCTTTTATAAATTTAAATGCAACTTTTATTTATAAAATCTTTGTTTACTATTAAGATAATAAATACAGATAACATAAATAAAAGTTGTATTTATTTTTGTAAAATAATACGATATATATATATATTTTAGGTAGGTAGGTAGGTATATATATATTTTAGGTATATATATATATTATAGGTTGTTTCTACGAATTTAAAAGTGATACTTGCATGCCATCCCGGCATTTAGAATTTTTAAAAATTATCGCTAATTTCGGTTGCCAAACTGGTAACTATGCTTTTAAAGTTCTGGCCGACCAAGGCTTATTGATAGTAAGTAGTAACGTCAAACTGATGTGTCATTTAATTATATTGCCAAACTGGCATAAGTCTGTCATACTTCTCGCCAACCAGGCCTGTGAATAACTAGTACCGTCAAACTGACGTGTAAAATTCTATTGTATATTGCCAAACTGGCAATGGTCTTATTGTAGTGCTCGCCAACCCAGTGTGTTGATATATAGTATTTCCAACATATACAGTGTGTGTTGATATATAGTAATTCATTTATATTGCCAATATAAATGAATTATAAACTGACGTGTATAATTCATTTATATTGGCACACACAAACTGTCAATACTTTCTTCATAGCGCTCGCTAACCCAGCGTGTTGATATATAGTCATAACGTCAAACTGACGTGTATAATTTAAATATATTGCCAAACTGGTAAATATTGGTTGGAGTGGTTTGTGTTTGACCAAGAGTACAGTGGTTTATTTCTTATTTCTCCTCAATTTTGAAAAAGTGCATTTTGTAATATTTTTTCAGTTGTTTATGGTGTATGATAAATTATATACATTTTATAAAACAAAAACGTTAATATGACAGATTTGCACTGAATATAAATGCGTCATTGACTGATGATAAATATATGAAGTTAATATGGTTATATTTTATTTATAATTGAAAGATGACTTACTATATGACATACATTTAAGTTTTTTTAATTATTTAAGTTTCCTTTTGCTGTTTGTTTATTGAAGAAGCTTACGAGAAAACAAAGAGTAAATATACTTAAGGTTCAAGTTTTTAAATAAATACGTAGATATTGCTGAAAGAAGTGATAAGTAAGTTTATCATAACTATACGGTTTGATATAATTACGTTTTGTTAGATTAAATTATAATTAACAGTCCATCGAAGGTAATTTATTCAGTATGGCATACTTAGCTAGGAGTAGGAAAGAGGTTTTACTGGTATTGGACGAAGAATTAGGTTTAACTGTAAAAAAAGAATTTAAAGTTAAACAGTTGCATAAATTGATTACTGAAAGTCCCAGTTATGATGAAGAATTTACGCGCAAATTACTTGGTTCCATTAAGGAAGAGCGGGAAAAAGAGAAGAACTTGTAAAAGAAGAGCGGGAAAAGGGAACGTTAAAAAGAAGAGCGGGAAAGAGAACGTGAAAAAGAAGAGAGGGAAGAACGTGAACGAGAGCGAGATAGAGCTTTTGCATTGCAATGTAATGTCTTGGCCTAGGTCTGACCAAATAAATTCCAAGCTTAGGTTGGCCTAAGTACTTTTATTAATACAGCAATAATTAATAGACACTTCTCGCAGAGAAGTCTTGATTAAATATGATTATTTACAAAGTAATCATTAACATCATAGTTCTAGAACGCCAAAGTTCCATGGCAATTAGTCCCTAAAGAATTGTCTTCACAGGATGGTTAGCTTCCACCTATCAATGTGATTCCGAACCACGAAACTACCAGGAGTGCTCGCAAGTTCATGAGCCGAGAGTTCGGGGATGCCGATTCCTCGGGGTTGCCTACCAAAGTCCGAATTCAGTCGGGACTTTCAATCCGCTGATCACACAGCTCTCTTCGGTCCTCCGGAGCCTGAAACCCAGTTCGAGACCCCTAATCCGTTTCTCTCCGTCGCCCTTCCCTCGAACATCCAGTTTTTATTCACCCCTGAAGGGGTGGGTGAAGTGGTGAAGCTCCACCTACCTTTTCCTACATTGGATAATGGTACTCTCGTTGACCAACAGCTCACCTTCCTAGTCGTTCACCCCGATTATGGGAAGGTTCTTGAGTTTTCGCCACCACCGGCCTATTCAGGGATGACACCAAAGGGTACCGCTAATGTGTTCGCTGACAGTGATGGATTCCTCGGCATTGTGGAGGCCCTCTGTGTGAAGCCATTTCTTTGCGCACGTCTCGTTAGCGATGTCCAGATGCAACTGCCCTGCTGTTTACCGCCAATATGAAAAGGGACGGCACTCTTTTTCTCATGGGCATTGTGCTCGCGGGAAGGAAACATTACAGCAAAGACATGAATTAGAAGTCAGAGCTGCAGGGCACAGCCCGTTGAATCTATGCAGATACCTGATCATCCTGTGAAAATCAAAATGCACGATATAATGCAAAGTATTAATCCGGAGAGTTATTATCGATTTGTATGTGGTGCGCTTATTAATATTTCTAGAAGAATTGTCATTTCCTCCTTAAACTTTACATTGTGTGAAAAATGAATCTTACTGCGACGCAGCAAATGAAGTGTAACGCATGAAGTGCACTTGACAACATAAGTTGCTGGATGCTGAAGGGATATAATCCTTATTCAGGTTATAACAATAGAAAGCAGTTGCGTTTTCTTTTTTGAGGAAAAAAATGCGAAATATCCCTGTGTTTCCTCACTTGTGCGTTTTCACTTTCTCTTTGGAAAATCAAAATCAAATTTAGGACTTTCAGGCAGAATATCGGCTTCTGTATCGGAGAGTCGCGGGATCGAAACTGTTACACAGAAGCACCATGCACGCGGGCCTTGTTCACTCCTTTCAGAGGCGATGGTTTACATAAAACCATATGTTTAAGAACTTTATTATTAGCAAGGCGGTAACCTTCTGTTGAATCATTAGAAAAATGTGTTTCTGGTAGCTAATGAAGCCAAAAGATGGCAGCATCGGTACTAATGTTTTTTTCTTACAGATTTATGCACCCTTTAATATCAAGGCCCCAGTGGCCTAATAATAAGGTTTCGGCGTCGGGGCCGGAGGGTGAGCCTGTGCACGTTAAATTATACATAGTGGCCAAACGTCCTCCATACGTCCACGATGTCGTCAGCGCCATATGACCGTAGTTCAAAAATAAGAGGTCCGTTCATAAATAGCTCTCGTTTTACTTCAAAACGGAATGTTAATGTAACTAAACTAAAACTAAAACCCATTAACTTCGTATTCATGAAGAAAAATAGATTGTTTGTGCCGCTGAAAGGGTTAAATATGTGTGTTTCAAACATCTTATGAAAGCTGAAGTTGATCGTGTGGAGATATGAGTTACTGCTCATATATTGTGCTCGTCATCTGGCGACTGTTCTATTTACAGGATCCATCCTAAAAGAACCCTTCAGTAAATATTTCAAATACATGCGAATAGTATTTTATTTAATGAAAAATCATTTAATGACAACAAGAACAGCTATTAATTCTAATGTATATATTTATGTCGAAAGCAACTTATGATAATTTAAATTAAACCTTTTTGAAATTAAGATATTCTTTCTTAATATTTCCATTTAATTTGTGTTTCCAAGAAATGTTCTTTGCATATTTAAACAGAATTAATTCAAAATAACGTCGTAGAAAAACAGCGTTAAAATCTGAATTTATTTGATAAAAAAATTTTGAACCTCAATTTTTAAATTCAGTAATTATGGTAAAGCTAATGTTTCGAATATCTTTATTCTCTGAAAACTGAGTACATGTTTCTACGAATCTTCGTCTGAAATTTACCTCTTTCTCATTTTATTTGCTCATTAATTATCAATAATTTTTATTTATTTTGCCGTCTGATACGTTTTTTTTAAAGTTGAGATATAAATGAGGTTTTAAATTCTTTATTTGGTTTGAAAAGAATGTTTGGATAATATGTGAGGATTTCATTTAAGAATATGTTATTCAAGGAACATTTTTCCGGATATGTTATTCCGAATATATCCATTATTTCACTGCAACTACAAATATTTATACATATGTTATTTTCGAAAAATTATCTTTTTCTTTCGTTTATTCTCTTGACATTTTAATAAAAGCTATTTTTCAGCTTTTTTCTACCTTTAGCCTACAAAGAAATCAACAGTCAATTTGCAGTTTGTTTTAAATTACTTATAATCATTTCAACAACCTCCGAAATTTAATTGACTGTTATAAAATCCAACTTCAGTGTTAATCAAAAATCGATAAATACTTTAAAATTTGTGTTTACCTTCATTAAGAAAGAAAAAAGTGTTTTCTATGTCATTTCAAAATTTATAATTTAATTCCTTTTCAATTAAGAACACGCGAACGTTTATTTTAATTTTAAACGAAAAACATTTTCAACCCATTCGTTTTCAGTACATAATTGTACATATTTTTAATAATTAATTATTTAAATTGCATGTCGCCAGAAATAACATAATTTCATTTAACTTAAAATTTAAAATGTTGCCTTTTTAATGATTGTCTCGAACGTTTTTCCTTATAATTAATACATTTTAATATTAGTGCTGGTAATATTTTTTTTCCTTCATAGAATATTTTGACTCTCCAGAAAGTAATTTCCCTTATTATTAATAATAATAATATATTTTAAAAGTTAATTTCACAGCTTTATTTCAGAAATCCTTTTTCTACTCTGCAGAACTGATGGGAAATGGATGTTTCTACTAGAAAAATTCCTTAAGCAAATCTCATTCATATTAATTAATATTTGTTTTATGGGTTCTCCTTGTACATAAAAAAATATAAATAAGCATCCAATTAGCTTATTGAAAGAATTGTTTGTGTTTTCATTTAACAGAAAATCATGATTTTCTTTTGATTTCGTTTTTTCCTTTTGACAGCATTTCTTAAGGTTTGCAACACGCCTCAGAAAACTGATAGAGAGACTAACTTGGTATCTAAAACTCTATTCAGACGATCAAACCTATAAATATATGTATGTTAGATCTAACTTTAAACAAAATTTTTGAAAAGACAGCAAAATTCAAAAGTAAAGTACAAATGAATATGAATAAGACGGATTATGAAATATCGTCGCTTAACAAGCAACACCACCTATCTCAATGTTTTGAAATTTCAAACAGGAAGGAAATACTCAATTATTTGCAACCAATAACGAATATTTCTGAATCATTTTCACATCTGGTAGGATCATGCGGCCTCAGTTCATATCAGATGTTTAAAAATTCCAGAAATTTTGTTCAATGGTCGAGAAAAATTGAATATTTTCTTGCTTTTTGAAATTTCAAAAAATTGAGATAGGTGGTACTGCTTGTTAAATGACGATACACTAAGGCAGTCATTGTAAATGAAATACCTCATAACGAATAGATTAAGTAGGATGAGTTTTAGTCAGGTACCGATTCCACAAAAAACACGTCTTGTAGTGAGTCTACTACCCATTTAATCCGGTTGGATTATCTCTATCGATACGGGAACGTCCCAAACGTCTCTTCAAGCAAAAGACGATGGCCGTCCGAAACGTCCGAATATCACTGCGAGATTTCCACCCCCTTTCGTTAAGTGTGATTGATTTCTCACCCACGGCGCGCGCATTCTTCTTTAAAGTGGCTCGCCCAGATGGGTTGGGGGAAAAGGGGGATTTTCTTAGAATACAGTGCCAGTTGTCATTGTTGTTTTTGAGGGGGGGGGGGTGAATTTCCCTTATCTTTGAAAGAGGAACGCGGGCGTTCCCGTATTTTTCTGTCCCTCTTTTTCAATGATCTTAGGAATCAGAGGGTTAAACGCTTTCAAATTAGTATGGTGCGAATGTTTAGAAAATTGGATGCGGATTAGTTGTCTTCATCTTCACATGATCACAGTTCAGAAGTATGATGTCTACTCCAAAATAGCATTCGAGGACTCAGTGGCCTCGAGGTAAGGTCTAGGCCTCTGGACCGGGAAGTTCCAGATTTGAAACCCTATTCTACTAAAGAACCGCCGTGCATGTGGACTTTAAATCTGATGTCGATGACTAAACGTGGTGCATCGCGATGGATCAGAGAAAGAGATAGCGACTGAAATATCATTCTCATCATCTGATCACGATTCAAAATTACAAAGTCCGTCCCAAAATAGCCCTCGTGTTGCTTCTGAAAAGCTGTTAATATATCTAAACTAAAAGAACCAAAATGGCATTCGTGTACTTTCAAACCCGGACGTTGAAGTTAAAAATCAATCAACCACATATCGCGTTTCAATTACTCTAAAATATGCACTTACATTATTCATTACTATGTAAACCGGATACGACTAAATATTTTATTGCCAAAGTCGATGAACAAAAGTTCATTCCTTTATGAATAGCTTAACACATTGGCCTCCGCGGCCGCCATTTGGTTCATGCCTGTGATTCGGACCTTTTATCTAATTAAATGACTTCTGCGCGGTAGTCAAAAGATAGTAGAGAAGGGGTCGTAGTAGATAAATAACCCGAATTACGGGCGTGAATTATGGCAGAGAGTGTTAAAGAGAAGAAAAGGAAGAAGGCTTGAAGAAATTCTTATTTCACATCTCGAAAGTAACCTACAAAAAAAATCCCCGTCGGCTAGCCGGAAGGCAAAGTTAGATTCCTTTAGACCTTAGACATGAGGAAAAGAACATTTAGCCCTGGATTTTCATAAGGATTAAAGCTGGAAGAGTGGAAGAGGGTGGAAGAGACTGCAAATGACGAGAATTTTCCAACAAGGGGTAACATGTATAGGTTGAAAGGTACTTTAAGTTGGGGGAATGGAGGAAAAATCACTTATCAGCGCATAACTTCTAAGCACTTGCAGCTATCAAAAAATTTTCAGTACAAAAATTGTTCGATATGATGAGGCTATAATTGGCTTCATTTGAATTTTTTCTATTTTCAATTATAAAGGAATTATGGGGAAGTGAAAAGTTCAACCCCCCACCAGTTCGACCCCATTTCAACTGGATAGCCCATTTACGAATTCCGTCGGGGTTTTGACTATCCTTACAACATATCCCACACCGGTTAATATCAAATCAAAATTACTCCAGTTATCGTGTTCACAAGATAACATGGGCAAAAGCGTTATACATAAATATATTGTACTGTATTTACAGCATTGCATGAAGAATCTTGAGCCTTCTTTACAAAAATAAAATATTTATTTCACAATTTCTACAACTCATACACTTTACACAAAACTTACATCACATACATTACATTAATTAACATCGAATTCCATCTTTATCGCATTTTTCTTCTCCGTTGCTAGTCAACTTTAGCTGAAGACAAATATGGCGCTGCTACTCTATTTTTATAACCTTTAGAAAAGAATTGATGCCAAACGATTTTTTGATTAATTACTTTCACGGCCAAACGATGTTTTTATATTAATTTCTTTTACGGCCGAACTATTTTTTATCTAATAAATTTATTTTCTTAAAATATTTTAATAATTCTCTTAGAATTAATAATTCTACAAACATATATATATTTTTATTTGTTACATATATCACAATATTTGCATATATATATATATATATATATATATATATATATATACATATGAAAGAAGGATAGTTTTGAGTTCTAGGGGTCATGATCAATGGTCTACATAAATTTCCCGGAAGTTGTGTCATGAGAACCATTGCAATAGGTAGACTTCCAATAAGGAATCTACCTAAATGGGTGTTAATAATGATGCTGGATCAAGAATAAATTCTATAGACACCTCTTTTGACTCACGCCCTATGCTTTCTAAAAACCATCTTTGCTCTTCAAACAACAAAATTATTTCGAATTTAATTTTTGCATAATTCTACAATCATTATGAAAAAATTGTACCTAATAAAGAGGTTACCGATTGTCTCATAAAGACCTTCAATTAGTCTGAGACATAAAAATCCATTTGTAGATATCATGAAAAGCAAATCCACTTTTTTTATTTTGTTTAAAATTTGTTATGTTGAAAAATAATGGTAGATGGCACCACGTGAATGTCGATCTTCAGACTTAATTCAAGCACCTTTTTACTAATAGATGGCACCACAAGTTATGAGGAAAACAACAACAGAATTAAGTTTTAAATTTTTCGTTTCTGGATTCATCAATATTTATAAACAAAAACGTTTCAAAAATTTTGCTATTTACCTCCTCAAATGACTGTCACTAAGCCGTTTATATATATAAATATTTTTAAATTCATAATCATTTAAATAATTCAATTCATGTATGAAAGATTTTTTTTTTATTTCTGAAAGCTTTATTGTAAAAAAAACATTCCTATTTCAGTATTGCCAAAAAAGTTCTGTGCCTATCACTAAATGACTAAATTTCCTTCAAGCTCGTCTGTTTTAATGGGAAATATTTCTTCTTTTGTTTCGACCGATTCCTAAGTTTTGTTAAGAAAGGAGATATGGAACTTTTTATTTTTCTAAAATATTTATGTGTAAAAATGCTTTGATATGTTATATACTAAATCAAGCGATAACGAATATTAAACATTACTAGCTTCATTGTAGACAGATAAAGTTACAATATGCTCTTATGTACCGTGTTATAGTACAATGCATCTTTAGCTCTGGATAGAGTTACAGTACCTCAGATATACATGAACTTAAAAATGATGGGTTATGGTGGTATACCATGGATATCCAATATTTTTAAATGATTTCAATTATTTGCGGGCTAAATTTTAAATGCTTGGAAAAAATTATTGTTGTTACGATGCGCTTTACATTTCTAAAATCGTAGTTATTATTAAAAATTTTTGACGCATTTTTTTATGTAGATCTCTACCGGAATGTATAAAAAGTTAGCAGTATGCAAAAACATTAATTTTTAGTACAGAAAAAAATTATTATAAATAGGAAAATATAAAGAACCTTTTATTTCATTTTATTTTGACTGTTATTTTCTTTCATCAAAACCAATGAATTCGTTTTACTTTCTAAAGCTAGTATAGTTTTTTTATATTGTTGTTATTTGTTTGATTTTTTTGTACCCTTGTGAACTCCGGAATATGCTGAAATTTTGAATTTTACAAATTTGGGTCTTAAATAGGCAAGTTTTGATCAAAAATGTTTATAACATTTTGCACTGTTCAGGAAGTATTTTAAAAAGTTTTTCCTGCCATATTTCGTGCCGCCATCTATCATCCAGTTTTGGAATGAAAGTATTATAAAAATTATTTATGACTAAAACCTTTTATTAACTTCTTGATTGTGATGCTATTCATTATCTAGATTGTTTAATCGTCTAATTAATGTATATCTAAAGTGGAAAAAATTTTAATTAATATTAAATTGTTCAGTTCTAAATATTATTTTTTCCGAGTTGAAAAGTAAAAGCATGAAAAAAAATTTCAAATATTTTTGTTGAATTGAAAATTTAAAAATATATTCAAAGAGTTTTTATATTAAAAAAAGAATTAAGTGGATTCACTCGCTAAAATAACACTAATATTATCAGCTTTTCCCCCTTCCAAAGTTCGCGTCTGGTGATGCGTGTTATGTGCCAGGGTTCTATTTTTGTCGTTTGTTTTGAGGCAATTTTTGTTTTATGTACCATCATTATTTAGTGCATAGTACCTTGCACTTCTAAGGCATGTTTTTACCCAAATGTTCTGCACTAAAAACTGAAATTCATGTATCTTTTTTTTAATCGTCTCCTACTACTGTCTTAATGGATTCGAAATGTCTACCAATAAGATAGGAATGCATAGAAAAAGGAAACAGAAAAAATAAACAAAACTGTCCATTAATCTCTAATAAAATAGTGTTTGTTTATAAATATATTGATAAGGTTTCTTAAATAAAATGTAAAAGATTTTAAAGAAGCATGCTAAATAGGATTGGATTTATAGACTACTAGCTGAAAACCCGGCGTTGCTCGGGATCCATATTTTTTTATATGCTGGCCTCCTGTTTATTTTTTTCCCATCAAAATATTATCATCAACTTATATTGCTGCATCACAATATGATAGGAAACTTAGTAGAACTGCTGTCGTTTAAAGTCAGTGGACACATGACCGAAACAAGCTATGAAAGTTTCTGCAGCAAAAACTGCGAAGCGAAAATTTGAGATAGCCATTTCTTCGATATGCGTACTCGATTTCATCGATCTAAAGTCAAACAATGGCATGCCATTGGGTGAATTGAAGCAGCTCAGAGTCAATCCTGTGTACCAAGATGGATACATGTGAGCCTTTCTGTAATTCATAGACGGTGGACTACATATAGAAAGAATCAGCTTCTAGAAGGTACAGCCGAAAAGAACAAGAGATGCGAGGAGAGTTACAAATGCCCAAGATGTCCTTGGTTTGCAATTAACTGCAAGGAAGCACAGAACAACTGCTCACCAATCCACATCATATCTTCTCTTGTAGCAGACACTAGGAGGCTGGTATCCAGATCAACTGTGTGCAGAAGGCTACACGAAGGACGGTTCTATGCTAAACATTCAGCAGCGTGATTATTAGGGTGGAACGAAATTTTTTTCCCTCTTTGTAACTTGTAATAGTGCGGAAAAATTTACTTTTCATGCAAAAGAGACAAAAATAAAATTTGATGGCAATCGGAACATGTCTTGAGGTGCTGCAAATACCATGAAATTTCATAAATTTGAAAATTTATTGTTTTTTAATATGGGAATTATTGCACTGTTAAACTTTTAACTGACGAAAAACGCTTACATTTACTTTACGTACACTTGTTATTACCATCAGTAGTTGCGATTGAGAGTTACAAGGGGTTGGGGAGGAGAATTTATTGACAAAAGTTTCTGGGAGTATGGAAGTTAGACAACAAATTTAAAAATTTAATTACAAAATTAACTGCCTTCGGCGGATTCGTTTGCTTTTGTATGATTCTTAGTTTTAGAGAACTAAAATGAATTAAAATTCATTTTCTACCGAAGGGTATGGGGAGAAACCGCCCACGCCTATCCACCACTGATTATTATTAACTATATGACAAAAAGCATTTTGTGTTTTGCCAATGAATGATAATGAATAAAGTTAACTTTACTATTCGTTATTCTAGTATTTCTTTGTGTATTGCTTGTATCTTGAATTTTAATTGCAAGTGAAACTGTGTATTCATGTTAATATTTATTTTTTATCCGGGAAAAATTATATTTCAATCGGGAGAGAAGATTTAGCACTGCGAGATGATGTTTCATAGAGATGCGAACTGTTGCCCGATCAAAAAATGCAATCTTTGTTATTTCTTGTTGTCTTTCTTTTTCTTGTGCTATCGACATAACAAGGCCAGTAATAATTGTGTATATTTTCCTTAGTATCAATATTAATCCCTCGTTATAAAGCAGTTGATGGACAAGACACCTTTGGACTCAGTAGAAGATCTCGCCCGAAATCTTTGGAGGAACAAAACCAGCACCATAGTAGGTGGCTTCCAATATCCGTCCATTTCATCCCTATCTTATATGGATTGCGGATTCAATTCATAGATGCTACTTTCAGCAATTCTTTTCAGTATTCCTGTTGTAAGAATGGCATTTTGCAAGACATCTGTTTCTCAGTGGCAGGACAAAGGAGTGCAGGGGTATAGTTGTCCATAGCGCCATGGAGATTAAGCGTCAGTACGTTTTTGACGCTTTTGAAAGCCCAATATGTTGAAGCAAAAAATGCATTTTCACTTACACAAATTTGATGGCAATCGGAACATGTCTTGAGATGCTACAAGTGCGATAAAGTTCATTAAATTTGAAAAAATTTTGCTCTGAATCTTCTTCTCTAATTTCTTACATTCAGTAGAAAAGCCCGAATCAAATATTTTGCACTTTTTATTCCTTTTTCTTAATAGAACAAACATTTTTAGGAAGTTTGAAATGAGTATATAAAAATATCAATTATTAGCCAAAAAACGTGCAAGAAGTTGACTATGAATAAGAAGAAAATATGCTGTTTTCTAATATGGAATTATTTCTCTGTTATACTTTTAACTGACGTAAAACGTTTACAAGTACTTTATGCATCCTTTTTATTGTTGTTTTGTGACAAAATATATTTTGTGTTTTTTTGACAGTGAACCGATATTGAATAAAACTAACGGGGAGAATGTTTAGTAATGTGAGGTGATATTTGTTTAAGAAGCGACTTCTTGGTAGCTCAGTAAATTTTAATTCTTTTTCTTACAGTCTTATTTTTTCTCGTCCAATTAACATAAAATCAACAGCAATAAATGTGTATACTTTCCTTAGATGCGAAGAGGAAAAGGAATGTTAAAATATTTTTGTAAATAAACGTCGCTCTTGCTTGGTTTTACCCTTAAGATAGAAAATACAGCATTTGATTAAAAAAGATAATCTTCACAAATATGATCCAAAATTTCATATAGATATACGATTTTGGCGTATATACCAAATATTTTTTTATTTTCAGCCGTTGTATTTTTTAAAATGTTCTTGTTCACATACAAACAGGCAGCCCCAATTCCAAAAACGTTTCTTTTGGATTCAAGAAAGTCTACGAAGTGATAGATCACAAAATCCACAGGTTGAATTTTTGATGAATGCAATACTTTCTATATGTATGTCCTAGATTGAGAAAAGAAGGACAGAAGAAATAGCAGTGAGTATTAAGGATAAGTAGCATCAGAGTCTTAATATGACTTTTTCATCCAACCAATAGTGCCTTAGAAAGAGTAAAAGCCGCACAGAGTGCATGTTTTTTGCTCTAATAAACTGGGCTTATAAAAGTGGCAAAACGTGCTGACGTTTAATCTCCATTTCGCTGGGAACCACTATATCCCTGCCCCCCGTTGCTATGCCACTGAGAAACTTATGTCTTGCAAAATATACAATTCTTACAACAGAAATACTGAAAAGACTTGCTCAAAGTAGCATCTATGAACTGAATCTAAAATCCATACCAGCTAGAGATGAAATGGATTGATTGGACTACTGTGGTGCTGATTTTATTTCCCAAAAAATTTCGGGCTACAAGATCTTCTACTGAGTTCATAGGTGTCTTCTCTATCAACTGCTTTATAACGAAGGCTGAATATTGCAACTATGTCTAACGACATGACCAAATATTTTCACTTATATCTAAGGAAAATATACACAAAAATTATTACCGGCCTTGTTATGTCTATAGCACAAGAAGAAGAAAGACAGTAAGAAATAATAAAAATTGCCCTTTTTGATCGGACAATAGCTCGCATCTCTATGAAACATCATCTCACAATGCTAAACCTTCTCTCCCAGTTGAAATAAAATACTTCAAGATAAAAAAAATGATTATGAATATGAATACACAGTTTCACTTGAAATTATAAATCAAAATACATAATTACTAGCGTAACGAACAATAAAGTTAACTTTATTCATTATCTTTCAAGATCAAAACATCAAATTCATTTTGTTAGTAGAAATGTAGTAGTTTTGTTAATAGTAATCAGTGGTTTCTCCCCATAAACCGAGAGAGAAATTAATTATAATTCATTTTAACTCTCTAAAACTAAGAATTATAGAAAAGCAAACGAATCCGAATGAACGAGATAATTTTGTAGCTATTTTTTTTAAATTTGTCGTCTACCTTCTATAATCCCAGATACTTTTATTTATCTGGAAATATATTGACACTCCACTTTATAACTCCCAATCACAGCTTCTGATGGTAGTAACAAGGATTTTAGGCGATTTTCGTCAGTTAAAAGTTTAACAGAGCAATATTTTCCAGATTAGAAAACAGCATTTTTTTCTATTTTTCATAGATTTTTCTATAATAAATAAAGCAAAATTTTTCAAATTTATGAAATTTTAAAGTACTTGTGGCACCTCAACACATTTTCCAATTGCCATCAAATTTTATTTTTATCTTTTTTGCATAAAAAGTCAACTTTTCCTTACTATTATAAGTTTAAGAAGGAATGAAAGAATTTTTCGTTCAACCCTACTGTTGGTCATAAGTCATGGCCAGCACGTTTTCTGGACTCATACCCGATTCAGCAAGTTTGGGATGGGATGCTCTAAGGAGACGTATTTCTGCGCCCCCCGGAACCCTTCAGGGTTTTCAAAGTGCCTTGACACAGGAATAGGCTTTGCCTCAATTTAGTTAATGAACGCTATCATCTTGTTCATGGAACATCGTTTGTATGACTGTTAGAGGTGATACAGATCATATTGAAACTGATCACACATTGAACTTAAATGCTATGTTTTTGGTATGTTTTCCTTCTGTGTGCTTTCGAAACGGAAGATAAGCTTATTGTTTTTGTTTTCAGTCTTTTTGTGAAGCACTATTTGAAAAATGTTTTTGAAAAATTTCATTAAATTCCAATGAATAGAAATTTCCTAATTACAATTCTTCTAACCTTTCCATAATTTTTAGAATGCAGTGTAGTATACTTCCAAAATCGAATTTTTTTTTATTATTTAAAGCCTTTTCATATAAAAAAATATTCGGAATGATACATTTCATCTAAAATTGAAACGCTGAACAAATTTGACATTTTATGAGATTTTGAAAGTTATAATCTGCACTTGAGAATAAAGAGATAAAAATTGACTAACTTCAGAAATCATTAAATATTTAAAAATTATTTTTTATAGGTCCCAACTCGCAAAGTAAACGTGAAATACGTTGAAAAATTAAACGCACGAGCAAATAAAATATTGAAATTGCTCTTTTTTTTCTTATCCATCCTAAAAGTAAATGAAAAATTGCAATTGTCTGTTTTCTCCATTTGCTTTAAAATTCATATCTCTTCGATTGTATTTGCACTGTTGTGTATAATTAAAAATCTCTCAATTTAATTCTAAGCCAACCCACGCAACATCTATAAGAATCCCCAAACATTTTTGAACTGAATATTCACCATTAAAACCATGGATTCTTAAATTCCTTTGCACTCAAAAACTTCTTCAGGTTGTTTGAAATTTCATTTCCATTAGAAAAAATCTAGTAAGAAAAGAAATTGTTCAGTTCAATTTTAAGTGCACCCAAGCAGAAGTGATAAAAATTTCCAATCCTTTCTGACCTAAATCTTTTCGAATAACTTAAGGCTTCTTAAATTTCTTTACTCTCAAAAATCCTTTTCAGGCGGTTTCCAATTCCATCTCAATTAGAAAAATTTTACCTCGATACTGAATTTGGAAAAATAATAAAGAAAATACATTAATAATTACCGGTAAATAACAGTAAATTTAGGTGAAAATAATTATATGACAAATTTTTCTAAATTTATGAAGCCAAGATGATTTTCTAAACTCTTTTTGTTTACAATTATTAAGGCTAATTCTGATAACGGGGCGAAAAAATAAAGCATGGTCCTGACGACATTTCTACTTGCTAAGTCATTGTTGGTGACCGGGGGCGAAACAATAATTTTATGCTCAGGGTGTCACTTATTATCGATATGCCATTGGATCTCATATGGAACCGCGATTCATAGTTTAGGTTTAGTTTAGTTACATTAACGTCCCATTTTGAAGTAACACGAAGCTATTTTGGGACGGACCTCGTCATTTTGAATCTCGCTCAGATGACAAGAATGACACCTGAGCTTGTACCCCCTCTCAAAACTTCCGCACCACACCAACGGGAGGATGTTTGGCCCCCTACGTATGATTTAACGTGCAAAAGGTCCGATTCACGACTGATCGTCAGTTGAATCGGGTTTCGAACCTGGAACCCACCGGCTCTAAAGCGCAGACCTTACCACTAGGCTTCGGCGGCCTTCTACATCGTTTAGGAATTTCTTCCGAATAGCGATCAATGCAGATCTCAATTCCTGTGAAGCCATTGTAAAAAACATTTTTTATATAATGGCTTCACAGGAAGCAGCGGCCTTCTTCGTCTACAGCAGCCTCACAAACTTGCTAGACATAAAAAAATATTTAACTGAGGAGGAGGGAGTTAGAAATCGGCATAAATTTGCTAAGAGGTCCAATCACTATTCAAACCATGTGTAGCTAGGCAGCTGGATATAAACAAGAATGGACAGATAATATTTAGACAATTTCTCGCAAGTTGTTTCATCGTTGATTCGTGGTATTTGATGATAGCACTAACATACTCCATGAGGTTGTTTCAAAATCCTAAAAATTTATTATGGAGGAAACCTATGCTTCCCAGAACAATAGAAACGATTAGGAATAAAATATGTTTTGTAGCAATCACGTAATTATGCTTCTAACGACTTATCAGTAAAAATAATGTGCGTTTATTTATCATGTACTCAAACGCCTTCGTTTCGGGCAGATGGCTAGTAGCCTCCACAATAATGCACGAAATACAAATAAAGAACTGTAACGTTTCCAAGTCAACCTCAACTATTAGAGTTAGATGCATGCAATATGCTACTATTCAAATTTATTTGTCGTAACTTTCGTTTAAAGCGGGATCCATTATTTCAATCAAATTTTCCTTATAGCTTCTCTAAAATTGTTATTACATTTAGTTAAATTATAAATAGAAAGTTGAATTTTACTCACTCATGACATCTTTTTCAGCAGTTGATTAAACATTCCTAGACAGAGCATCGACCATTGGTGTAACAAAATTTCTGATCTTATATAGTTAGTTCTTAAATAAAATTAGAGTCAGTTATATGCAAATGTGGTTAAACAGATTACGGTGTTAAAAATACCTATTAGCATAAAATTGTTTATATTATGTTTGAATCATTTTTAATTTCATTCGATTTACTCATCTACTAATTGAAAACGTCTGTTCATTGCAATATCTATGTCAATAGCAAACAAAGAGATCTAACTAATCTTAATGAAATAATTAAAGTTAGTTAATACTTAAAATACCCAGCACTCGCGAGGCAGTTCGGTGATTAATAATGGCATTTTAACATTTTTGGTAGATATTAAATATTTAGAATAAGTTCAGCAGTATCAAAACGTCTCGGTTTGAAGCTAAAAAGGATTATTTTGGAAAGGACCTCGTAATTTTGAACCGCAGTCAGATAAGCAAGACGCACTCCCGCCTGGGGTGACATGGTCGGCGAATCCACCCTGCCTTGATCATTTTCTCTGAGGCCACCAGAAAGCTCCGATTTTCGTTCAACAACTCTCCCATGGACAATGTTGGGTGCAACTGCATATGAACTCTGTGCATCTCTAAATTGCACATGCATGGTGCTTCCTCACGTGCGTTCCTGCTCAATCGCAAGTGACAGTAAAGTTTCCGACTCTGCGTTGCTATTTGATTCCTATCCGGCTTCGAGTACTCTAACCTCTCCACTTCTATGCATGTATGGTAATGAAATGTCAATTTAGGTGGCATCAGTGGCGTAACAAGGGTAATTGGCACCCAGGGAATAATATAATTTTTCTCAACCAGTCGTCAAGCAAGGAACATGGCATTATTTTCCCACCCCTTCATGAAATTTCACTTTAAGAAGTGACATAAACGCACTATTTTGTCCTCATGGCGCTGGGGGCATCCATATCCCCCTTTCTTCCCGGTCGCTAAGCCGATTGTGTGGCTCTTGCGTACAGTGGCAGATGCGTACAAATAATTTACTATAGATTTGACTGCCGGTTGTGTGACTGATAAGAACAAGTCTTCTAGATGTACTAGCTGCATAGCCCGGTGTCGCACGGGCTATCTCGAATGATGCGTCATTCCCTGGCGGAGAGAAGAAGTGAGGTCATGTGACGCAAAAATGGTAAATGAAATCCACTGTTGACAGAAAAAATACTGAAGAAAAATTTAAACTATGTAATAATACATGTATTATGTTTAATTTTCTCTCATTTTTCTCTCTTTTTTTCTCTCTTAATATGTCTGAATTGGTTTCTTTCCCCTACTAGAAAAAAAGAGATTCCTGTCTCGGCCTCTTCTTGTTTTTTTCTGCCTTTATATTCCTCTTCTGAGAATATAGATGGCGCCAGGGAGACTAGTGTTTAACGTTTTGCTTTTTCTCGTAGCGCGGGCAAATTTTATAATCTGGCTTGTTTCATCATGGGATAAGTTTTTGATTTTACCTTATGAAAGCTTATTAATTAAGCTTGATGGCTAATATTTTGTTCGTCTTATTAGCGTTTTTAATGTTATTTCCTTCTTCTTTTGATGTTTGTTCTTGTGGATTTGCTACCTGGGTTTCTTTGTTTGGGAAGTTCGGGCTATGAGAAGCTCTGTATTAGCCTAATGGCTTGCTTCTTACAGAAAATTTCCCAAATATTCTTTTGAATCCATTTCGAATAGTTCTTAGCCCTTGAAAAAGTGAACTAGAATGGATTCCTTGCTTTGTTTTTTGCTTTTCGTTTACTTCAAATTACTCTAGGATTGCTTGTATTACCTTCCTTTTTTATTTTTGGCTTTATTTGTATATCTGTCTATTATATTTCATTGATATTTTAACTAATTGAAGAAAAATTAGCTCAGATTTACATAACAGACTTGGAAATACCAATAATTCTTATGTCCAAATAAAAAAATTTTCGGTCCCCTTCGCCGAATATTCTTGCCCACAGAAATAAATTCCAACAAACCTACACAAATCACTGCCTAACAACCTCTTGTCGATGAGCAACAGATGATTTATAAGACTTTAATAACCTGTACGCAAATTTCACAACACAGCTAATCCACTGGATGGCATACATACCCATTCTCATAAAGTTAAAGCTTGCATAATGAGGGGAATTTCGAAACGAAGAAAGATCTGTATCAGTGTCGCGTACTCCCATCTGGATGTTCGAAGCGGATTGCGATTCTGATCTTATTTTGTGCATCAATTATTAATCAGTTTTGGCAACGGTTATTTTGGAATTCGTGTTTGAATATTTGAATTCTGTGTACTGTTTTTTAGTCTCTACTAATAATAAAGAAGAATGTGTGTGTGTCCGTGTGTCTGTGTGTTGGTCCTCTACAGGGCACACGCTAAATTTAGAGCTACGAGATTTGGTACAAACATACTTTGAAGGGTGGGAATGTGCACCTCGGAACTCTTTCTTCAGAAATTTTATTTAAAATTTAAATTAATTAAAAATTAATCTAAATCTTGGGATTTTTTCCTTAATAACTTCCGAAACTATTACAGCCCAAAAATTATTTTTACCCCATCTGGAAATTTGAAAAATTATCTTTCCAATGATATAAATTAATTTGTCGTACGAGTTTCTTCTCAAATTTTAATAAATTTTTAAATATATTTTTTGGCATAATTTACAACGATACTTTTCGTTGTTGCAACGCATCTCATACCTTTTCCATTCTTTAAACAAATATTTAATTGCGTGTTTCTCTTTCATTGTTGAAAGCTTAGAAAATATCTTACTGAATTTTACTTTCTTCTTTCATTTGATCAATTTTTCTGGGAAATCTGTAAAGGAAGTCCTCAAGATAGCAAGTATATGATGAAAAAGCATGCTGCTGGATGTAAAATGTGCTGCGCCAATTTATTGTTGAAATCAAATGCGTATTTCACGTTAACATAGACAAGGAAGAGAACAAGTGCAAGGCTACGAAAAGAACGCTGGTTAAATGTATACAGCAATTTGAAGTTTAAAACTATTTTGTTAAGGGAGCAATTAATATAAAATTATGCATAAGATATTCAGTTGAAATTTTATTTCAGGTGATCGAACTGGCCGCTGAAGGCGGCTAGTAAGTAATAAAGTTGCAGTCGTAATTTCACGCTGTGTTTCTATTATTATTCTAGTATAGCGTGGAAGGAGTCTAGAAGGAGTTCTAGTCAGTCTGATTCTTTCTGCTGCTTGTTAAAATGGAGTTACTTCGGATTGCGTAGCGAATTTAATTTTCAACGAACAACGATTTAAAACACCTGATAAGAGAACATCAAAAAAAATTTAAAAATATTGAATTACTATATTAAAATCAGAAATGAGTCACCTATTTTTAAGATAATTATTTCTTTCTTGTTTTAAAAAGGGGAACCCTCCAGTTCCCCTACTTTTTTAAAAGGGGGAGGAGAGATTTGTTGATTATTCTTCAGAAATCTCATTTCTTTACATTTAATGATTTCTTCTAGGCTACCCTTCTGATATTTGTATCGTCCACTGGTTGAAATCACTGTAAGAGTTTAACGGCGCAAAAGCCAGATTTGCCCACGCTGATCCAAGCATATGTTGTAATTAGAAACTGAGAATTTAAATAAATCCATGATAGAGTTAAGACTAAATATCAAATTCCTCTTACAATGATTTCCCAAGGAAACCAGAATGCAATGACTATCAGAAGGTTTTTCATTGTAGATTATAGCGATTGTAAAATATTTAGGTGATGAATCATATTCAAAGATATGTGTACGTATTAAAACATGGTAAGATTTATTTTCTATGACACTCTAGCAAGCTCCGCTAATGCGAGGGCGTGAGCTATCAAAAAGAAAACAGGAGAAACTGATCTCGTTCGCTATCGCTAAATAGCTTGTGTATGCGCAGAGATTGCTTCCAGTACGCAAGTAAAAAAAATGAATATGCAATTTGAACCCTTTTTTAACCGATTGAAATGAAATTTGGGCACAGATCTATAATTAATGTCAGCAAATTTCATACCAATTTTTATTTATCTAAGCCAAAGGGTTTAGGAGATATAATTTTTACAAGTATGCGATTATACAGTTCGACAGACCATCAACAATTCGACAGAAGTGGTTCAAACTTTGGCACAGACCTATATTTATGATTATAAAACTGTGCATCAAATTTTATCCATCCAGCTATTCAAATTTTTGAGTTATAGTGTTCACATGACCGCAGACAGAGAGACTTCCCGTGGACGGATTTTGTCCAAACTTTGACAGAAACCTAGAAATTATGTGTAAAGATTACATGCCAAATTTCATCCCCGCAGCTCTAATAGTTTTTGAATTATCGTGTTCACAGACAGAGAGACATAATTCCAAAATTGTGTTTTTCAGACTCAGGGAGGTCTAAAATGTGGAGATTCGTCAAAATCTGGTGTTCGAATTTTTTGACGATTACAATATTTTCTCTTTGAATACTTCGTATACGAGAAAGTAAAAAGGGCATTATTAAATACATAACAAGGTAGTAAGATCAGCTCAAAAAGAAATAATCTCAGTAAAAATAGCAAAACACCAAAAACTATATGTCGGCGCTCAGCGAATTTTCAATGGTAAAAAATCTTTTTAATATTTTCATCAATAAAAAATAAGAGAGAGAATAGACATCCCTATTCAGTTTGGCTTATTTTTCTCCTAACTGAAATTAAATCAGTTATCAAATTTGTTGTAAAATGAATAAATTTTCAATAATTTTAGTTACACCAGACATTCTGTAAAAATAAAATAAAAGGGATTATTGTGTCTTCTTGTAGTTAATGCTACACGTAAATTAGTCTATGTAAACAAAAGAATTTGTCAAGTAAAATAATTCGTGTTTCTTAGAAAAAAATATCATAAGACTGCAAAAATAATCTTTCCAACAGATAAAACGTGTCTATCTGAACAAAAAAATAAAATAAAATAATAAAGAATTTTTCAAAAAAATTGAAATAAAGTTTGAAGATTGTTGGTAAATAACATATTTACATTCCCACGAATATTTTCTTAACCGAAACCAACGCGAAATCTTTTTAGTACTATAAAACAAGGATGATTGATTAAAAAAATCTGTCGACAGCTTTTCAACCTTCTGCAAAACACTCACATGACGACACATTTCTACGTTATAAGTGATGACATATCTCAACCATCGGCGTCATATCCTTCCGTAGCGTTTCTCGGTTCAAATGAAGTTGGCCCGAAGTCGATTCTGCCCAGGAAGAAAGCGGGTCCATTTGTTTTCATTAGGCAAAGCTTGTTAAGTTAGATTGGGCCCATCTGGAAATCATTCGAAACGAGCGCCCCACACGGCAGAACGGGGAAACGAATGAATGTTTTAGCGCCCAATGAAGGCGTTTCATTAGCCGCGTCTTAATTGGAGCAGACAAGTCAATTTTTCAAATGAAACTCCATCCGTGCAGATGGAGGTTTCCTGAAAGTGGTTAAAGAGACATCAGAAATCATCTGTTGAAAGTTTTTGTTCAGTAAAGAATAAATTCTTGGATGATCGCTTAGAGCATTTTTATCGACAAAGTTATTTTATGGCTATCCAGACCTATCAACTGATAAAAAATGATGCTAAATAATCCCTGATAAGGTTGTTTTCATAATTGGTGATAAGTTATCAAAATATGATTCAAAACTATATATATTGAATATGTGTGTACTTGCTGGTTATTGGGTGTAATAAAGTGGTTTTTAATAATTTGTGTGTGTGTGTGGAGTGGGGGAGGTTCCAGACCTACATCGGCGGATTCACCCAAAAGGTTTAAAGTGTTTTTAAAGGTCAACGGGAAAATATATCCTCCAAGATCAAGAAGATCACAGGACAAAGCCAAGACCCTTAGAACACCACATATCTAGCAATAATTGAAAAACTTACAATATACTTATATCCGCATTTAGAAGAATAAATTATTTGATCTTGAGACATAGGAAAACAAAAAAATCAAACAAACAAAAAAGCTTAAAAATTTAACAGTTTAGAACAGAAATATAATATTAACGAAACAAATCATACCTTTAATGCAATGTATTCCAAATATTTTACACGACACCTGAATTACATATTTATATACACTTGACTTACACATTTTGAAACCCGAGAGGCCCAAACTTAAATATATGAAACAAAGTTCAGAATTAGAAGGAGGCAAAAGTTTACGCGCGAAAAAAGAATTCTAGAAATTATGTGTGTAAACAAGTCGATAGTTACATGGTACGTCACAGGTGTGATCAGCGATGCCTGCAATTTTTATTTTTAGGTATTCGATATTTAATAACGAAAATAAATCAAACACCTTTGCAGCATATTGCCGTGAAGGTTGCCGTTATAAAAGAAATGCGAATAAATGTTATAAACATCGTAGAATCTTACTGTTATCAATTTTGAGAGCTTTAGCACTATCATTCACTAAACTTTTGTCTTCTGTTGGGAAATTTCTGGCTAAGAAAGCTATATTTGGCGTATTTCAAGCTTCTTACAGAAGGATTTCCCAAATATCTTGAATCCAGTTCGAATATAGTCCTTAGCCCTTGATAAAATGGACTATTTGAATTAAAGAGTTATGTGATTTGAAGCAACAAAGGCTAATTCCAAGTTAAAATGGGCTAGAATGGATTTCTTGTTTGATTCGATTCTCTCAGAGTATTTTTCTTAGTTTTTTTTGCTTTCTTTGATGATTTTGATATCCTTTTTTTTATGCAGCTGCAATTTCACGCTACTTAAACATTGTCTAAATTTTGTTTTTTTTCTGTTTAAAGTTTTAGTTAAATTTTTTTAATATGTTTAATTTGTTTATTCTTCTTTTTCCAGTTGATTGTTTTTAAGCTCTATCAATCACTAAAGTACTTAGACCACGACGAAGACTGGTGAACGAAGAATACTTCAATGTGCCCTTGTCTTATGTATGAAAAATGAAACACCAGGAAGCAAAATTCATGCAAAGAATGATAGTTAAAGAAATTCCTCATATTGAACGACATACAAAAATATTTCTAAAGTAAAATTAATAAGTATGATCAAAAAACAATCCGGAAAACTTCTTAAATATTTTATATTTCCTTTCGAAAATGTTTTCTCAATTGCTTTCGAATAGCAAATTAATTTAATTTCCAAAGCCTCTCAGGTACCTTTATTGCCGATATTTTATTTATCGAATGGCGCATTAGAATTTTTAAGTTTCAAATAAGATTAGCTGAGCTGAGAATTCAAAACATTTTATCAGAATATTCTTGTTCGTTTATTTATTTTCGTTTTTCGAAACAACATTCCTATATGAATTGTGTGTTTTAAATATGTGCTATATGGTATATGAAACAAATTTAATAGATTGCTTAATAATAATAATAATTTGCTTAAATGTGTCTGTAAAAATATGCTTCATTAATCCAAAAAGAATCACGGTTCATAGCTTATCTATCTCTGCTTGTTTTGTAGCTTCAACAACAGATGTCGCCACGAATTCTAAAGTCGTAAAAGTTCATTCATTCTGTGTTAATGATCCTATGCATTAGATTAATTTTCATTTCAACTCTTTTTTCATTTCGTGCAAAATTACTAATATTTCGATTTTTTCCTTTCATTCCAAGTATGTCAATGTTTTTAAAATTAATTTCCCCTGCTTTTTTTTATAGCAGAATTATCTATTTAATTTTTTGGGATTTGGTGGGTTAAAAAAATGTCCCACCTTTTGATTACTTTTTTATGCTTGGCAGGACATTTTTTTAACTCACCTCAAAAGATGAAAGTAATTTTAAAATACAGTTTAATATTTTGTTAAAGGTTTGCAATATAGTCATCAATATCAAATTTAGTAAATTTTTGTCTCTCATAAAAGTGTGTTTTTTCTTTCTTTTTTTTAAAGTTATTATGGGTGTATAAATCGTTTATATATTCAAAAAGCGTGTTATCTGATGTTTTCAGTAATTTTGAGTCTGAATAATTGAGACATTGTATAATAACTGAAACATTGAGTTGCCAATTTAATGTGGACACTTTAAAATTTGCATATTTTTCGAATATCTCCCGAAAATTTGTAGGGATTTTCTTAGAATTTCGAACATGTAAAGAATAGGCTTGAACGCACATTTTACAGTGAAGATTTGATCATCAGAGTATTTAGGGGACCGACCAGAAAGTGATGAATAGAAAAAAAATTCGACTCATCCCGTTTCAAAGAAAGCTTATAACGAGATGAAACTTTCATCAAGAGTTATGGTTGATGTGCATAATAATTACATTCACTTTCGTAAACATAGCGCAAATTCTCGGGAAGATATAAAGGTTTCTTAAAAAATATCAGTTTGTGCAAAACCCTTGTTGATATCTTTCTGAATACTAATGATATTAAACTAGATTTCTTATATCAGTTGCCCTATATAAATAGCTCTTAAGTCATGAAAGTAAAAATACGTTACATTTCGCACATGAGCAGTAAAAAATTATTTACTAAAATTACTCATATTTCCTTTAATATTCAAAGTATTTACTTCAAATTTTTTATAAAATGCTTCTCTAATATATTGTCGCGTATTATGTACATTTCATATAATTAGGCTGAAAACTCTGCAAGTTATAAGCATAAATTATGTGAAAAAATTTGGGATTTTTTTAAAGAAATCCTTATATCTTTCCGAATATTTGTGCAATGTTTACGAAAATGCATGCAAATATTATGCACGTCAAACATAACCATTAATGAAAGTTTCATCTCGTTATCAACTTTCTTTGAAACAGGATGAGTCGATATTTTTTTTTTTTTTTTTTTTTTTGTCTTTATCACTTTATGGTCGGTCCTCTAAATACTCTCGTGATCGAATCACTGTAAAAGGTGAGTTCAAGCCTAATCTTTACATGTTCGAAATTCTAAGAAAATCCATGCAGATTTTTTGGGAAATATTCGAAAAAATGTGCAATTCTTAATGTGTCCACATTATATTGGCAACACACTGCAGTATCCCATCATTTCATTATTTATAATTTAAAATATTCTGTGTAACTTCGTCTGCTAAAGAACTTTTTCCCTGTATGAAGAAAAACTTTATGCCTTTTAGAGCTAAATCATCATTTCCATTCCATTATTAGTTGTTTTGTTTATTATGGTACCCGACTAGGTTCGGAGAAAAATTTTAAAATAGTATGGACAAAAAGTTTTACAGAGCTAAATAATAAAAATAGGCTTAAATTGTCACAATTAGAAATAAAAATTCTATCTCATCAGTAGTTTTTGAAAATAATAATTTTTTTCAAGAATTTTTATAAAAATTTCAATGTTAAAAAAACAGCCCAATTGAAAATTAGGGAACATATTAATTTTAATTATCAACTATGAAACTATCTAGGATGCAACTAATCAAACTATCTAGAATGTAATAGACCGCAAGATAAAATTTATTTTCATAAATAAATATTTTATGAACATTCAAAGTTGGCAACATTGATTTTTCGCCAAAATTATCAATTGTTTTGAACTGAAAGAGACTGTACAACATGACTAAATATAGCTATCTTAAAATCTATTACACCCTCAAAGATTTTTGACACATGTGTACCAAATTTCAATGCATTTTAATGAATTGTTTTGGAGATATCACGTTTTTCGTGGACAAATTTTAGAGAAATCTTCATTTTCCGGAAAGCACATTTAAAAAATATAATAACACATTAGTTCAAATAAATATCAAGGAACAAAATATTCAAAGAATAAGAATAAAAACAAAGACTATTTTAAAATCTTAAAAGTTGTGACTTTATTTTTAGAACATAATTTTTTTTTTTTGAAATTTTCTTTGAAAATCGCATTTTCAACCTAGTCGGATACCTTAAGTTATTTGCATTTCGAAACAAAAAATTTGAATTAATGGTACTTATACATTATTACTGTATAAATCTTATGTACATTCAGTAAGTTATTTACATATACATAATTTGATATAAATATGCATTTTAAAATACAGGCTTACAAACATTTATTTACTTATTTATATTTACTGTTTGCCTAACGTACAACTATTCATGGTCTATGTGTATATCTGCATGCCCGTGTGTAATGAACACGACAATTAAAAAAATGCAACGATCTCCAGGGATGAAATTTCGCTTGTTATTTCCATAGCAAAATTGTAGATGCGAGTATAATTTTGACCAAATGCTTTAAAGACCAGATTCTAAATTAACCCTCAATTTTCTTCTCTATATCTTTAAACAATACGAAATTTAAAAAAAAAAGCGCCATATTACAAAGATATTTTAAGATGCACATTGCCATTCATACGGAATGAAAATGTTCTATATATTTTGAATTATTGTTTATAATCAACCAAACGTTGCCTTTCAAGTTCAAAGAAGATATTAAATACAAACTTTTGTTATAGATATTTAAATGCACGTTACCGCCAAATTTGCGCCAATAAAAATATTAAAAGCATTTTTTTATAGAAATTGAGGTCACCAAAAATACTCTTCTAAATTATTTTAAATCAGAGAAAAAGAGCGTGTTGAACAAACTGATACCATTGAATAGATACTATTTTTGAATTTTAAGGTGACGTAAAAGTTTTACTTCAACAATAATTTTTAAACTTATTTTCGGAGAAAGCCAAACTTACGATATCATAATAAGACAAGCTGGGAATGGTAGATGTCTTGGGAACATCAGAAATACTTCTATAGGTGTTAATTACGCACGCTTGCTTGAAAAGTGCTTGAAATGGCACAGCCATTTTTGACCATACCTTATAAGGGACACCCTTGTATAGAGGCATGTTAGAAAACAAGAGGAAAAAACTCTTGATGTTTTAAGACAATTCTTGATGAAACTGTTGTCGTTTCTTGAAGATTTCTGAAAGTCAGAAACCACATAAAGAGTTCTTATACTTAGATTTCGAATATGTAGGAAAGAATAATTTGTCGTTGAATAATACGAAGAAAATCTCATCAGTTTTTTGCTTTTTCATTCTTGATAGATAGTTCAAGAAAATACCATAAATAAATATATTTTTTAAACCTTTATTGAGGTTTCTTAGGCAGGGTTTCACGATTCTGAGTGCAGCCACCTGTAAAAAGTTTGCAGGCAGAGAATACTCCAATAACGATGTCAATTCTCTAATTATTCAAGATTTGTTTAGAAAAAAGTAAAACGATTGAAATTGTCATGCTGACTTGAAAGAGTTCCTTAAAATTTGTTAAATAATTATTTTTGAATAATTTTTATTTAATTTGCAGTTCATTAATATTTATTTTCTTATCTAGATTTAAATTTTGGGGACGAGGGTAAATTTTTCTGATGGAGTCGCGAAATATTTTCAGTCCAGGAAAAGAAATAAGGAGAGAGTCGGACCCAAAACCTAGACACAACTTTCTAATCAGAAATCAGTTTGGTTTAATTTATATAAAATGCACTTACAAATTAGCGACTATTTTATATATCTCGCGATCTTTATTTACATCCAGCTTTTTTTGCAACAAAATTTTTACTATTCTGTATAAAACCTGTAACCATACATTGACTTGAAAATATAAAAAATGTGAAGATAATGTGTTTCCTTATGTCTAAGTAAACTCTAAATTTCCTGATAGTTATAACGATGGTAACATAGCATATAAAATGATCTCCATACATGTGCACAGAATACTTTACCTCTTAAAAGTAGTATAAAAGTGACAGTACTGTAGCCTTCTTGGAGCTACTCCAGAGTTTCACGTTTTAGACGAATCAAAACAAATCACGCCTCCCTATCAAATCGCCTTAACGTCAGTGCCATGAAAACAATGCAGGTTAGAGAAACAGGAGAAAAGAATCCCCTCATGCCTAAGCCTTTCGTATAATCCCATTTCACCTTCGCCTCTAAGCCTAACCAAATCTATAAGACCCCTCACCCTGTACAGGGACCGCCCCTTGAATAGAGAAGAGGGAATGTACATTAATGGGCGTCGACACGCGACTGCGACTCGCCTAAATTATCCGTGACAGCAACCAAATCGGGATCAAGTCACATCATCCCGTGCCCATGAAAGATGAGATTGTGTATTGTGCTCTTGTATATTGTATTGGGAATCACTATAAGCATTGTATTTACAGTGAACCCGTATTTAATGATTAACATCGAATATGTTTTAAAGTTGTATCAAATGGCTGAAAACGCTACGGGAAAGAGAAGTGTATAGACCGATATATTACAATTGACACATGACTTCTATGATAAAATAAAAAATATTCAAGAAACAAACAAAAAGAATTTCGTAGTTTTTCTATGAAAACCAACCTGCTAATAGTCGTGGTTTTATTAATGTTCCGAATTAGTATCGTAGCAAATAATGTGTTTCATAGATGAAGCAAGTTATTATAAACATGCGGAAAGCGTAGTGAAAGGTGTTGCCAATTTAAGTTTCGAGACTTTGGGCTAGGAATACAGTTCACATGACAGAGTGCAATCACATTAGTTAATTAGTTTCTTAAATATTCCTCATAATTAAAGGTTATTATCTTAATTTTTGAGTTGTTAAATGCCAAATAATATCAATTAGAAACAAAATTTTTGAGATAAGTTATTGGTAAATGATTGTATCATTATTAAAAAAAAACAAATTAAAACTTATTAAATACAAACAAATCCCATTATAAGGAAGCATCAACGAACCGATTAAGAAGCTTGCTACAACCGAGTGTTCACTGTAACCGTTTCACTGCACAAGATTTCTTATTATTCTTAAATTCATTTCTGTGTTGAACAGATTAATTACACAAAATTACAATTAGTATTGGGCGGTAATAAATTAAAATAAATACTTCTTCTTAAAAAATTATATATTGAAATTAATTGTACTTTTTCATTTATTTCTCCAAAGTATGAAATTGAGTAGTGATTTTTTCCGTTGAAGAGCTGAAACCAATTTTGGTTCACAATATCCGAATTCCTTGCTTTTAACAATCGTTACAAGTATTTGAAAATACTGTAGTAAGTGGCATAGGAGTTTGGTTGGGAATATTTAAAAGTTCTCTATAACCGAGAGATCGTTGTATTCCGGGTTCGTTACACCGGGACTTTACTGTATATCGGTTAATTGACTACTCGTTGGCCTATTTGTGTTATAAGTAGCTTTTCTTTACAAAAATAACTTATTCAAAAACTTTATTTCGTAAATAGCACGTTTTGAGAATAGAGTGTGTAGTAGAATTTCTTTCAACCAGTAAAAATAGGAGGGACTTAGATAAGATTATTATATATATAAAATCTTGCCGTACAATATAATAGAGCAATTACTTAATTCTATAATAATCTGTTTAAATTAAAAAACTTAAGCAAGTATTTGTTAATCTGCTTTTGTTGTTTTCTACTCCTATAAATTTAAAATGTGACAAAATAAAATGAATGCCGAGGCGAATTCATGTTTTCGTTCGCAATCATGCGATTTCTGAATTTATTATAAAACTAGCTGATATGCCGGCGTTGCTCGGGATTAAAATATTTTCATGCCTAATATTTTTTATGTAAAGACTACTTTTGTTTGGAAAGTTATAATACCAAAAATTAAAATGAGAATATCAATTCAACCAGACTAGTTTTAAACTTTTAATCAGGTGGGAAAATTGTTTTTGTAATATAAAACATATTTTCGAAAAAATATCACGGAAAATGCCAAAATCTCGCTCAATTTTAAATTAACTGAAATTTTAATTAGCTTTGGGGATTTTAAAATTTGGAGGCGATCTTTCTCTTCTAATATAAAATATATTCATAAAAATAAGCAAATATTTAAGAAAGAAAGGTAAATAAGTACAAAGTTGACTAGAAACGGATTAGCTATAAATTTGCGTTATTTCAAAATCGCCTGCATGTATTCGATTATTTTTTAAATTTTGAAATATTTATAAAAATTCATGGAAAATGTCACATATATAAAATTGGCATAATTGAAAATGTAAAATTTTGAACGTTAAGATTGTATAAGAATATTGGGTGGGGGGATAATTTGCTCCGGACTTACAGCGGAAAAACAGTTTCGGTTAATTTCTAATTAACTGACTTTTTAATTAACGTCTACGCTTTGAAAAGTTGACAAGTATCTTTCTCTTGTCTTGAATAATAAGTGTGCAAAGTTTAGTTGAAATCGGCCCAGCAGTTTAGGATGAGATATGGAACCTTAGCGACATACATATCCACATACCCACAATGAATTTATATTTTGATTATAAAGCAGAAAAGCGAATTAATTTTTGTCGTGAAGATCCTGCTAAAAGAACTTAAATTTCTATAATTTATGCGACATACATTGATTTCTCAACAATTCTCTCCAATAACTGTTGTTGGACCTTAGCGTACTTGTGAAAGAACTCACACACTATGAAGGTAAACTAGGCCCATCACCGATTAATGTAATCGGTTTAAACGTCAAATTCCAGTATAAAACCTAGATTCTTCCTGGACCTTCTTACATCACGCTCATTTAAAAAATGCATAAACAGTTATTTAACACATTAGACCTGGTTCATGCCGAATCTTTGTTAGAATCAGATGTCGAATCCACGAGCCTCTACCCGTGAAGTCCAGAACCTACCACCAAGACACTTTTGGCATTATCAAGAACCGATTAAGACAAAATTTACGTAAAAGATTTCCAAACGTGTCTTCTATTAATTCATCAGTTGTTGTGTAAGATTCCAATTGCAACTCTAAATTACACTTGTAGTACTTTTACCCAATAATATAGTCACAGATCTGTATGCAAACCCACTAAGTTTAAATTATTACAAAGACGTTGTTCAATTAGTCGATTTGAATTCTTTTAACACTTCCGTGAACCTTTTATTAAGCTGCAAAAATATAAAGACGATTTCTTAAGCCTACTGGATACAGATGTTATGGAAGTACAGATGCTAATTTTTAAATACTCAAAGAAATGGCGAAACAAATTAAAAATGCTCAAAGAACTAGTTAGCGATTACTTAGTTAATTTCAAAAGAATGGGGCTTTATAGAATTGGATGCATGATAATGTGGCTTATAACTTCGAATGCTATAACATTCATTTTATTTTGGATTCCAATGAAAATGAATGTTATAGCATTCATGTCTGCAAACCACATACTTGTTTCTTGCTCTTCACTGAAATCATACGATGGGCGTTATAGCCTTACGGATGAGTCTTGGCTTCGAGGATTCCACTGATTCCACTTCCGATTCCACTGATGCATCGTCATTTATTTTAGGAGTCTAAGACAAGTATATCTGCCACTCAAGATATGCGCCCACATATCTTAGCACTCGTATAAACGCCCTCGCGTTGGTGTGGTGTGAAAAGTTTTAGAGGTGGTTAACGGCTCAAGTGTTCTTCCCGCTATCTGACCACGATTTAAAATGTCAAGTTCGTCCCAAAATGTACCTCCTGCAGCTTCAAAAGAGAAGTTAATCCAACAAAACCGGCGAGCAAATGTATTTGTACTTCAGGGCAACGCAAGGATTGTTGCAGTGTAAATACTTTTACAGAAATCAGCTCTCTAGTATAACCATGTTTCACCCGCTGAGACTTCATCTTAGAAAGATATAACAGAGAGAAACTTCTGCTCGCGAATATTCTGTTATGAAATAAGTGTTTTTCATTTCGTGACTGGCTTTTAATACATAATTTCTGATGTTAATTCCTAAATCAATTACAATACAAGCAAAGATTTAGTTCGAACATCTTTTTTCAAAAAAATACTATTAATTATAAAAGAAAGATTTTAAAATATTTAGATTGCTTTATATAAGCAGAATATTCTTATTGCTTTCGGGTTGTTTTATGGTGAGTGTATTTCCATTTAAGAGATGAATTTAATTATTCTATTGGTTAATTTTATAACAGTTAATGAAATGCATCGTCATTCAATTATTAAAAGTAGGAAAGCAGAAGAAAATGTGCATCTTCTATTTATTAATGAGGTTCCTCATAAAAATGTGATCTTTAACGTTAATTAACATTATTTATTCAAGAAATAATTCTATATTTTACGTTCATTGCAAGAAATATTTTAGTGACTTAAAATAAGATTTCTACTAGTCACCGATTATATATTCTCTTTGGAAACAAAAATAATTTAAGCATAATGGGCATAGGCGTTTGTTGCGAAAACATACTTTTGCAGCCATATTTATATTTGCATATCACTTTTTTTTTTTACTTAAATCCTTGTCAAGTGTTCAATTTCTTTTTTTACCGGAATTTGTTTTGTGAGTAGCAAATAATTTCTTTCTCTTCCCAGTCTCTAAATTTCAACAATACCGTTGAAATAGAACTAGTAAAAACCTTTGTTTAAAGATAATAATTTAAAATTGGACTTCACAGTACTTCCTAATTTACAAATACTCATGATTAAAGTTTAAAAAATACAATCTTTGGTAGAAAAGATAAGCTCTTTTTTTTTGTAGAAGCACTTGTTTATTCATGCATTTTAAAAATTGAGTCATTGTTTTCTGTAAAATGCATACGAATAATTCCTTTCGCTAAACATTTCTATTCAATGTCTAGAACATGCTCGAATTGATTTTTGTATTTTCCATCTCTTTAAATAATCATAGTAACTGAAAGTATTTAAAATAATTCTCACTCAATATTTCTGCCCATGGATGTCAAAACGGCAAATGTTTATTATTTCATTTTTCATTCGAACTTAACATCAGAATATAACGAACTTAATGTCATATCATTACTGCTGCTTACAGTGCCTGAATGAATTATAATTAAAAATAATATGTATGTGATGCCTAAATAACAGAATTATCTGAGAAGAAAATATTTACGAGATCACCTTCTTTCATTTTACCAAATAATCTTCCAACTAGTTTCCAATATTGTTTAAACTTACATATAATTATATATGCAGCATTTAAAAATAAAATTTGGCGTACAGTGTAAAGTTAAGATTTATAGTTTGAAACTAAAATTATGTATTTAATTAAACATCTTTAATAATACAAAATACACACGTAAATCAAAAGAAATCACTTTTAAGTGAATAATCCAGTCTATTCCTATGACCAACCACACAATAATGCAGCAACATGTCCTAAAGCTCACAAATTTCCCAGGATTTACCGTGGTTCACTTCCTATCCTGGCAGATGTTGAGAGGCTTTCCAGACCATGCCCCACCGGCTAATCTTGGCTTACTGTCCATGCACCCCCAACCCAGATAACCCCCTGCTGACAAAAACAACCGAAAAGCGTACTGGGGAGCACCAGGGACTGGTTTTATATAGAAGTACTCGGTGTCCCTCGTTGGTATGAAACGTTCAAATGACGTTACTACCTGCGGCGTCACGGATCCGCTTGTCAACTGATACCTCTAGGGATGCTGGCCCCTCTTCATCGGAAGGGGGCGGGGGTTGAGAGCCTATAGATTACGTAGGTGGGGTACCCTGTCGGTGGTTAGGGTTGCTCGTCTATTTACTAGATTAAATAGATCTCGGATTCGGGATGCCGATTTCGTGGTCGGATTCTGGAAGCATTAGTATAATTCGAAGCAGTTCTATATCTAATTGCTGGTATCTCGTTACGGGGGAGTACTTCTGTTTTGGTATCTAATCAGTGGGAGATTAAAGCAACCGCAGTTTTTCCCAGTTTTTAAATCAGAAGTCAAAATCTTTGTCAGTGGTCTGATGCTTCTATTGAAATGCTGCTATAATTCATTAGATGTCGATCAGTTATGAATGGGTAAATACAGGATTTATAACTTGCATCTCTACACAGTGACAATAACGCTCATACTAGAAAGCAAGAGTTGCGAAAGTAATCTCGATCTATGCTAAAGCCACCTTGCGCTATCACTTGAGATTTATCTTAGCGCCCCTTGCGGAGAATTTTGTAAATTCAGCATTTTTTCTTTAAAACAATGGAAGATAGCGATACAAGTCAAATCTTAAACAAAGAATATCGCAGAGAAAATATTAAATAATCCTTTACACATAACGATTTGATATGAAGTCCTGAAATACATATCTCAAGGTATCAGATCACTATCATAACTGCATCGAGACGCATGAAAAAGTGCGATATTTTATGAAGGATGCAAATAAATCAACTAAACTTCATTTTGAAAACGTTTTTACAATAATAGGATATTACGGAGGGAAAAAAATGTTCCTAAATTATTTCTGAATTAGAAAATACAGTTATGTGTGTTCAAAATGTCCCCCCACTGATATCAATCTCAGACCTTCTAAATAAGTTGCAGCTGTGTTTAGAAGGTCATTTTTGTTAAACTAGTAAAGCTCTAAGATTTATAAATGTCATTTTATACACTTTTGTTTAACTTGCTTTGTTTCGGATTTTTAAAGACAGAATTTCAAAATCTAGTTTTCACTCACTTCGTGTTATGCTAGATTTTTTTAATTTACCACACATCTGTATTCTAGATGAAAATATGCTATTTTAACATTTACGAAACTGAATTATCAGTTAATAGATTAATGTAATTAAATTTTGATTCCATGCGAGGGATCTCACTTGGTGGTGAGTTTAAGAAAAGATTGATTTGAAATTCAAATAAAGATGATTCTGACGACTGAGACTTGTACTGGTACAAACACAATACAAGTAGGCCAATGACTTATAAAGTATTCAGAATAATACTGACTTCAATGGTAAGAAGTACACATTCTCTTTTAAATATGGCTAACAACTGAAGTGAAACCTCCAGCTAGTAACTTTTTAGCATCGATGTCATGCAAGTCGAGAAATCGTAGCATTGGTGGCTGTCATGCCGCTAACCTCCACTTAACTGTTCTGGCTCTCATCCGAAGGATGTGAGGTAAAGAGTAGAAGGAAAAGTTGCACGGGAGCGAGGTGGTAGACGCCATTAATGGGATTGGGTCAGAGTGTGCACTTTTTTGTAGGTGTTCTCGAGGTGAACTCCGAGTTAGTAATTATGAGTAATCTTGAAAGTGAATCCTAATTGTGCATATGTATATATCTCCTATCTAATCGGATATTGTATAATTAATAAACTGGTGTGAGAAAAAATGGAATTTATTGAAGGCTGGAGCACACAGTTATTACAGCACGCTCTCTTTCAACTTTAATAAAATATCTTGTAACTCAACTACTTTTAAGTTTTCATTTTCCATTTCGCCGATCTCTTGTAACACGGCGAGCAGGTCAACTTTTGTAACATTTTTAAACATGTTTTTGTTTATGTCTGTCAAATATAAATTGATAATAAAAGTTTATAAAGCTCACCTTCTTTAGGTAATCCGATTTAGTCTCTGGTTCTCGAAATAGAGCTTCCTGTAATAACTGTGTACTCCAGCCTTCAAGAAATTCCTTTTTTTCTTACACTAGTTTATTAATTCTACTATATACGATTAAATAGGAGATATATACATATGCACAATTAGGATTCACTTTCAAGATTACTCATAATTATTAATTCTGTGTTCACCTCGAGAACGCCTACTAAAACGTGCACACTCTGCGCAGAGACCCAATCCCATTAATGGCGTCTACCACCTCGCTCCCGAGCAACTGTTCCTCCCACTCTTTACTTCACATGGATGAGAGCCGGAACAGTTATGTGGAGGTTAGTGGCATGACAGCGGCTATCTTCATAAGAAGAGAAATAAAACAAGAAAATTCACTCTAGTGGAACCCCAACAACTTTGCTACGGATTTTGCATTCAGTATTGAAAATTGTAGTCTAGTGATAATATGTGAGTAATTTTCATTTCACAAATGAAACATCCGCTATTATTTGCACAATATATTTCTTATAGTACAAACAGCTTGAAAGAATGCAGCATTAAAATATTTGTAATTAATATTTTACAAAAACAGCTGCATCTCAAGATGCCCGTTTAAAGTCTGTTCCCTATTGCTTAACTTCGTCGAATCAACTGTTGATTATGATTATTACAATCTGCTGATGAATTGTTCTTCATACAAATCTTTTAGGAGAATAATCTTTCTACAAAGTGTTAGCTGATGATTTTGTTACAATTCACAAAAGAAGTAATTCTCATAAGTGATATATATCACTTTAAATCATATTTCATTATCCAAATGTTAATTAATTAAATTCGCATAAAAATTAAATTATTAATCAACTCTTTGTTCCTCACCAATATCATCTCCCCGTTGACGTAAAAATTCTGTATAACAGCAGCAAAATTCGTATCTTAAATTTATTTTTATTCTCAACAAATTATAAAATAATTTTAAAGAGATTTTAAATATTTAAAAATTTGTGGTTCTACCACCTGGGGAAAAAATTTCGTTTAAAAAATTATTACGAATTTCCTTACAACTTGACAATGATAATCTCGAGTACGATATGCACCATTCTTTAGAGCTTCCAATATCTAAGATCTTTTTATTCTGCTTATCGTTGCGGAAATCTTTTGCCGTCTATGTATGATGTTCTTTAATATTTTCGACAGTTTTAACTATATCATAGCCTTACGATAAACGTCAACAGAAATGCCCATCAAATAAGATGCAAATAATTCTTGTCTTATTTCTGTGTCACGTGTTTTGTTATTTTTAACTGAAATATGCATCAAATAAGAAATAAATAATTATTTTCTTATCCCTCCATCACGTGTTTTGTAATTTTTTAACTAAAATGCCCATCAAATCCTTAATAATATAATAAATGTCTATCTGTCACGCTTTCACTGCAAAATTACCAGACCGATTTGGTTAAAATTGGCAGAGGTGTAGCTTGAAACCCAAGAATGGGCATAGGGTTTGTGACATCATCTTAGCTTCAATACTTTTGACAGCAGACAACAATTAAATAATTAACAAAAAAAGGACCATTGACTCAGCGGTCCGCGATGAAGATTACTAATTTTTTAAAAAAAATCTATCGTCACGTGATCTTTAAGAAAAGCGTAAACATGTGGAATAACGCATTTTTAAAGTCAAACATCACGTGATCATAAAGAAAACCGCGATTATGTGATCTTGCTGGGAAAAGAAATAAATAATTAATTTGTGGAATAATAACTGAAATTACTCAACTCGACGTTTGATGTTAATTTTCTGAGTTTGCAATCCATTTAATCTTAGTAATTTATATTTGTATCATTTCCTTATCAGAGTTTATTCAAGAAATTGTCGATAAATTGGCGTCGGGGCAGAAATCTGTTGATAGATATGATATATTTGCAAGAAATTTTACAATAAATTTTAAAAAATGTTGTTAATCATAACTAAAGGAAAACATACGAAAATATATTTTGTTCTATGTACTCTATTGAATGATAGAAGCAGATGGCACATAGCATGGTGGATGACATATTCCACAGATTGTAAGAGCCTGACGATACCATTGAGTACAATGATGTAATTTACAGCAAAGAATTAACTTAGATAGAAGACTTAAGTGATATTACGATAACTGGTAAAGATCTATCGAGCTTTGGATTGAGTAGACCGCGTAGGATAGAGGAAATTATTACCTAATGCAGAAACTGCCCAACGAAACGGAAGAATTGCAACAGCGACTGAGTTCGTTTCACCGTTGAACCAGAACAAAAAAACCGTTTTCTATAGTGTTTTGCAAAGGTATGAAAGTGGTGAAATTAGTTGTTTTTTCCGGATGCTCCTGGCGTTACAGGGAAGTCTTTCCTTCTCAATCTACTCAAATTAGCTTAGTTCAAATTCGGGAAGACAAAAAAACTGTGAAAGTGGTGAAATTAGTTGTTTTTTCCGGATGCTCCTGGCGTTACTGGGAAGTCTTTCCTTGTCAATCTACTCAAATTAGCTTAGTTCAAATTCGGAAAGTCAAAAAAATTGCTGACGCGGTAGTGTCTCAAAAAAGAGCAGTTCAAGCATTAAATCGAACTATGAAAGATATTAATAATAACCAAAGTATCATGCGAGGGATGGCGATATTAATGTCAGGCAATTTTAAACAGATTGAACCTGTAATAATTAGGGGACAATGGTGCATGAAATTAATGCATATTTAAAGACATCTACGTTACGGATGCATGTCAAAAAAATTTTAACTCACTACGAATATAAAAATTCAACTGTTCGTCGACGCTCAATCAGGACTAATCTTCTGAAAATTGGTGGAGGTCGGTTTAAAGTAGATTCAAACTGTGTATTAAATTGAACGGGAGATTTTTCAAAATTGTTCATAGCACAGAGGAACTCATAAGCAAGATTTATTCTGCACTACAAGCTAATATCAGGAATAGAGAATGGTTGTTGAATGGGTAATTTTGGCACTGACAAATGAAAGTGTAGGATAGATAAATAAAAAAATGTCACAAATGGAGGGAGGTGTTATAAAATGTCTATCTGTATATAAGGTAACGGGCAAGTAACATTATATCCTGTAGAGTTCTACAACTCCTTAACTTGTCAGGGGTACCTTCCAAAAAAAGTCGGTGTGAAAGTACTATTGTTAAGTAACCTCGATGTACCGAGACGGCGCAATGCCACACGGTTACAAATTAAGCATCTAAGTCAAAACGTCGTGCGAGCTACTGTTATGACTGGTATAGAAGGAGGAGAGAGTGTTTTTATTCCAGGCATTCCGAGAACACCGAAGGATATACCATCCCAGTTCAAAAGGTAACATTTCTCTTTAAAAATAGCGTTTGCCAGGTTCAGGGCCAGACACTCAAAGTGGCAGGCATATATTTAGAAAAACCATATTTTTCAGAAGGGAAACTATATGTGGAGTGTTTACGTGTGTCAACCCATAAAACCTCTACACCCGTGCAAAAAATGTAGTAAACAACAGTGTGTTAGCATAGATAAACAAATTAACTAACTATAACAGCAGTCACGTGTACAGTACAGTCCTTTTCGCCGTCCAATTATGTATTATCATCCCTCAGAACTTTTAATTTCCTCTTTCAACATCTAACAAAACATTTACATTCGTGAATTTAAAAAAAATAATAACCGAAATTCCTCGTGCACGAATTCGCGGGTAACAGCTAGTAAGAAATAAATAATTATTTACTTATTCCTCCATCACGTGTTTTGTAATTGTTGACTGAAATATCCATCAAATTAGAAATAAATATTTACTTTCTTAGTCCTCCATCATGTGTTTTGTAATTTTTTAACTTTTTATTTTTTAAAAATTTTTTAACCATTTATTAAGAATCAAATAATTATTGCTTATTTCTTTATCACGTGCTTCATAATTTTTTTATTCCCTTCGATGATTTATTTTCCTTTCTATCACATATTTTAATGAATCAAGTTTTTTTCACTTCAATCATTGAAATATTTACTAGCAATTTTACTTTAATTATAAAGAGGGTTAAAAATTATCAATCTCATGTTAAAATTTGCTTTTAAATGCCTCTTCGCCTTATGTCCTCCACAAACTCCATTAAAACTAACTAAACGTGTTAGCATACCTATTAAAAATATACAGACACTTAAAAGCTTATTTGCAGAAAACCCCACAAAATAAATCTATATAAATTTATTGTAAATAAAGTTATAACTCAAATTCAAATAAATTTACACTTAATTTTATTTCTTAAATATAGTAGTATTTATTCAATACTAGAGGTCGCCCATCGGTCGAAATTCGACCGTAATTCATTAAATGTTTAAGTTTGAACGTTATTGAGGTTATTTTTGATTGAAACAAAAAATACGGGCGGTTAAAAAAATAAATGTGGTCCGACTGTTGACCACAGACTTTTATGTGTTTGACAGTCAGTATGAACGTAAACAATGAATGTTTTATTTAATTTAATTTAATGTATTAGTAATACATACTATATATTAATTCCTGAGAGACAATCTCTACTCTGTGCGACAGTTTGACCACGGACTAATATGTGTTTGACATTGACTGATTTAAATCATCTGCATTTTGTATTTCACTCCGAAGAGTTTTTTTTATAAATAATATAAATACACTCCCTTCTGAAGTAGATTTCACTGCGGAGGGCTTAAATCAATTACAAATCATCCACTCTGCATAAACTCCGCATTTATTCAGCTAATTTTTTACAGTGTACGAACGCAAACAATTAATGTTTTATTTTATTTAATTTAATGTATTTGTAACACATATTATACATAAATTTTATCTTTCTGCACAGACAATCTCTACTCTGTGCGACTGTTTGACCACAGACTAATATGTGTTTGATATTGACAGAATATGTGTTTGACATTGACAGATTTAAATCATCCGCATTTTGTATTTCACTCCGAAGAGTTTTTTTTTAATAAATAATCTAAATAAACTCCCTCTTGGAGTGGATTAAATCAATTATAAATCATCCACTCCGCATAAGCTCCTCAAGGGAGGCCAGACCAGGAACAATCAGGAACCAGCGAGTGCAGCCTGCGACAACATCGACGTAGTGCATACGATAGACATACGTGTCCAACGATCAGCAATCTCCGAAAAACCGGCACAAAGCCACAAAATGGTAAAAATCACCTATAAGTTCTATCAGCATTACATAAATTTTATTTATCTGCAATCCTTCTCCATATGAACTTTAACTATGCCAAATCTCACACTCCTCCGTGCGCGCATTGTGCTTAAAAAGGGGTACAAAATTTTCTCTTCACGTATTAATATATAGATTGTAAACAGTGATGTATGTGGTATTGATTGTGGTTACCCGAAAAAAGTAGCGGGGCCTTTTTATATATTTTATAATTGTCATTTGCTGCAAATACAAGTATAAAAAATCTAACGTCAGCATATCTTTTACAATTAATGCGACTTTACATTCGAGAGAATGTAGGAGGCTAAATAAAATTATTAATTAATAGACAATTTGCTTGAGAAATAGAATAGAAAAGAAAAGATCCGCGGTTGCCTTGCATCAATGTCTCGGTTTCAAGGTGGAAGGATATGGGATCCAAACCCAATTCAATGCATGCGCATTAAATCTATAATCTTGGACAAAGGCTCTCACTATTGTGAGATGTGGAAAATAAGTTTCATATGTTATTCGCATGTTCTGACTGTGGTTTAAATTACGATGCTCGTTTTCCGAATTTTCCTTGACCTTGTAATGTGACTTCTGTGTTTTAACTCGACCGTTCGACATTTCTCCTGATTGTAACCCGTTTTTTTGTTTTATTTGTTACGCAGTAACTACCGAACGGGTTATAAACGGTTATATCAAATTTGCCATAAATATTCCTTGAAGCTATAAAAAAACGAAGAATATGTAAGAATTTTTATTTTATTATTCTTTTTCAAAATGGCAGCCGTTTCAATGTGTTGACGAGCCAGTGTCGAGTTTGACATCATTAAGACATTTGAATGATTTCGGTATGGCGAGACGTTTCATTGAATTATTTTAATACTGGTAGAAGCAGAAATTTAATAGTGATTTTTTTCCTACTGATTGAAACAATATTTGTGTAAATAATTCGCATATAAGAAAGAGAGATAAGATCATAGCTACACTCTGAGAATTGCTTTTTCCTGTTGAAATCATCTAATCTTGTTTCTCTATTTTCTTGAAAGTATGTTTCTTCAACGATCCCAGTCAAAGGATTCTTATTGTAAAAATGTTAAGACTACCTCCACTCTCGAGTGTAAAATTTTCTACAACTCTCTTAATGTTTTAATGTATTTGTTTTTCTCTTAAAGTATTTGGTTTGTAAATACAGGGAGTAAAATTTGACATAATATGGGTGTGTAAAGTTGTACATTGTTTGGTTTAAGATTGCTAATATATCTTTGTAAGATAGTGCATATATAGGGGAAAAGAAGATGTCTCCTCGTGAGAAAAATTGCAGTGTTTGATGTCCCTGGAAATGATATTGTCTTCAAAATGAATGAAAACAATGGATAAAACTTTAAATACTGTGGTGAAGAGCATAATTGGTTGGGTTTTAAGTAGATTCCTTATAGGAACTCTACCTATTGCAATGGTTCTGGTGACAAAACCTCTATAAAATTTTTGTAGATCTTCACCAATCAGGACCCCTAGAACATAAAACAACCCTTCGTTCAAAAGTTTATATATATTTATATAGAGAGAGATAGTCCAAATCGTAAAATGAGTTGATATGAAAGTTTGTCATTTTTATTTTATTATTTTTCTATTATGTTTTGCCTCTTTTATATATATATGTATATATAAAAGAGGCAAAACATAATGGAAAAACAATAAAATAAAAATAACAAACATTCATATCAAATTCGAAAGGATATGAAAATATCCCTACTCCCTCCTTTTATACTCTTTCATTTTACGATTTATACTCTCTCTCTCTACATATATATATATATATATATATACACATTGAAGAAACAATCAAATCAATAGTAAAAGCTACATAATAACAAAAAAAACAATGATAAACAACAAAACGAAAAAAAGCAATGAAATATACTGATTGAAATAAAATACCGTAGTTTCAATAGGGATAAAAATTATATAAGAATAAACTAAAGGGGAGAATAATAAAAATAATACAAAACGCAAACGCAACGAATGCGCAATAAATAGCGCAATTCTAGAAGTATTGTGAAAATATATCAAAATTCAAATTTCAATAGAGAGACAAAAGGATGGAAAGTATTTCAGTAAAAAAGAACGTAATATATTTGGTTTATTCATATAGGTATTAATAATACCTATATGGCATCATCGCGGCATCTGACAATATCCTGAATTGTGATTACATGAAGATCGGATCCGTCCTCTTTGTAATGTCACCCATAGACCAATAGTGACGATCCTGTTACAGTATTTAAGGACTGATTGCTACTGTTCATTCTCTGCTCTTCCTCTTTTGCATCGTTTGATTGCTAGCTGTATAATGATTTTATGATTTAGTATTTTAATTTAATTGTTGTTTCATTAAATTTGTTATTTCGTTATCGAGTAGCCTTGCTTTGACTTCGTCACCAGTTACGCACAATGGAGTACTTCTGATTTATGTGGAATACAGGTATGACAGATTGAGAAGCCGAGTTGAGTAGTATCGTACTAGTTAACATGTAGCACTTGAGTGTCAATAGTTTTATGAACCCACTACCTCAGCAACTATATAAATAAATCTCGCCTCTATCAATCCTGTGAAGTTAACTTGACCTAGACGTAGGCCCAATAGTTACACCTATATGTATAAACCCTGAAATATATTCTCAAAATATCTTGAAATAATCCTCAAGTTTTTTGAAGACGAAAATTTTACACGGATTATAAAAAACAACAACAAAGTTATCGAATACATTAAAAATAATAAAATAGAAACAATAGAAACCTATTATTTCCAAGATCTCTTCACAAGCATCCCCCTTGATAAACTACAAGAAGTGTTAATGAATTATTTCTACGGCCTGAAAAGCTTGCTAAACATCCCAATATCCTTCTGGAAAGATATTACAAATTACTGTATTTATAATAACTTTATTTTTAATGGGAAAAATACCTTCCAGCAAATTAAAGACATCCACAAGGAACCAGCTTTTCATGACTACTGGAAATATTTGTTTTTGCTCTTTTTTGAACGTAATATCGCTATTAAATTGAATTCAGGTTTTAGATTCTTTGATGACCTTATTATACTCAACCATAAAGATTTCAATGCAACTTATAATAATCTGTATCCAAATGAACTTAAATTAATCCAATCCAATAACTATCAAGAAACAGTTATTTTTCTGGATCTAATTATTGATTACGAAAATACTTTAAAAATGGATATTTATGACAAAAGAAACGAGTTTAAATTCAACGACAATAGATAAATTTTTTGGAATTCAAATATCTCTTCTAAAATTTATAAAAACACTAACATATATCAACTCATTGGGATTAATAAAACATGCAACGATAGAAAATTTATTAAAAAACAAATTCAGCACCTTAAAAATAACCTTAATAGTAATAATTTTCGTACTTCCTTCTACGAACCTTTAATTAATGGCTTTAAGATGTAAGTAAAGGATTGCATACTAGAGCTATGCCAACGCAGTTTTAAATTTTGGTAGGGTCACTCAAGTCAGACAGGTCTAATATGATTACCTCGAAAATGCATCTTTCAGTCGTTTATTAATGGAATTCAAAAAATTTTATTCTAGATTCTCTCAAAAAAATTGTTTAATTTATACCTTTTTCCCATTAATTTTATAATTTTTCTTTTTCATTTTCTGTCTATACTCTTCTTTTTTCATTTTTGTATATTTTTCATCGCTTTCTTTGTCTCCATTGTAATCTTAGTCGAACTTTCCCCCAAATCAAAGCTAAGACGCGAATTCACGTAATGCTTTGAAAACATCCAGTCTCCAATACGACGCGAAGCATTCAGTTCTGTGTCTTCTTGCATGCTGCTTGGATCTTCCCATTTTACGGTATGTACATTTTTAATTCTTGGTCATTTTTAGTTCGCTTTTTGTATATACTAACACTCGGGGTGAAGACAGTGTTCTATTAGCTTATTAGCTAACACTGTTCGCGGAAAGTGTTGGGATTTTTCTAATTATTATGTGGTTAGTATGGAAAGTTAGTACTGATTTCACCTTCCTTGAAGAAGGATCCGTTCTTTTTTACTGAAATATTTTCCATCCTTTTGTCTTTCCATTGAAATTGAAATTTTGATACATCGCTTTTGTCCATGTTATCTTGTGAACACGGTAACTGGAGTAATTTTGATTAGATTTTAACCGGCGAGGGATAAGTTGTAAGGTCGCTGATAATCTCGACCGAGTTCGTAGATGGGCCATCCAGCTTAAAGGAGGTGGAAATGGTGGGGGGTTGAAATTTTCATTTCCCTATAAAACCTTTACAATTGAAAATATAAAGAAAATTTAAATTAGGCGAATTATCGCCTTATCATAACGAAAAATATTTGTATTTAAACTTTTTCGATAGCTGCAATTGCTTAGAAGTTGAAAAGTAATTTCCCTCCTCCTAACTTAAAGTAACTTTTAACCTATGCATGTTACCCCTTGTTTTAAAGTTCTCGTCATTTGCAGTCTCTTCCAGCCTCTTTCATTCTAGCAGCTCTAATACTTATGAAAATAGAGGACGAAATGTTCTTTTCCTTATAATCTCCCGACTAAAGGAATCAACAATTGCCTTCCGTATTGCCGAAGGGATTTTTTTCGGGAAGGAGCGATATCTGCTGTTCACAGAACTACTTATTAGTGTCGCTCATATGCGCGATGTTATCATAAAAAGTCATTAATCAGTTAAACAGAAATAGGGATCTAATTAATCAGTAATCTCGTTGGTGGATTCTTCTGACATGTGAAAATGCATTAGCTAAGGCCAAGGAAAAGACTTAGCTGGTGGCAGTACAAGTTGTGATGTGTTTCCTAAAAAATTAAAAAGCCAAATTTTCATTTCTAATTATACCTAATATTATAAGTCTTCAGATTAACGTTTAATAAGCCTTTTGATAAAATTAATAGTTCTGAGAAATCTTCGTCTTTCATGTTAATCTTGTTTAGCACTTATAAGAGACAGGGATTTCTGTTAACATCTCATAATAATTTTTACTCTTGATAGTCTTAATTCTTTGTAATCAATGACCTCTTGTCTTGGAAATGCGTAATAAGTGCTTCCGTTTGCTTATTTTACTGCGAGTAGCAAGCTATGCAAGTTTTCTTGGATTTATCTATGGTTTGGATTCATCTTGGCTGATATCTATGGATTGTTTTTTATTAGTTTTCCACATTTGCGTCATTTTGAAGCTTAGCTGGTGACATATTGGGACAAACTTCGTAATGAACTGTCATAAGATAACTAGTATAACATCAAATTGATGGATTTAATGTGCACCAAGACTGTTCACATGGTGGACCAACAGTGGAAACATTAGCCTATTTATCTTATCATTATCTTATTATCATTATTTATCTTGCAAGTTAGTGGATTCGGGAAGATTAACAAAATAATAATAGTTTTAAAATATTTAGATACATTCTGGTATACAGAAATTACTATTACGAATAGGATTATGACGCTGGCCTTCACAAATTCTAAACTTTTTAGTGAGATAAAATATTTGAAAAACCGCCAAAAATCTTTTGGCGTTTTATCTCTTCTAGAAACATATAAAAATAAAATAAAATTACCCTCGACACATGTCAGATGGTCTTCTTCCAATTAATTATCAGAAAAGAGATAAAAATAAGCGATTGGGAACACTAAAGATTGCCTAGCATAAATAGGCGATTGTAAATGTCTCCAAGTGACCCGTGTTCATCAAGAAGATTTCACATCACACCACGTAATGCAGTACACTTCCTAAACTTTCTCCAATTACCACGTCGCAGGGTGGCACCACGTGACCTCCGGGGGGGTAAAGCCGACCCCCCCCCCTCTCCCGCACCCGATTCTGAAAATCCCTGGATTTTACGCCGCTGCACACGGGTGTTGGCGTGCACAGTCATGGAGACGAGTTGGGAACGACGAATCAATTATCCCTTAATGGTCCAACGCCTTTAAATGCGCAGTAATGAATTCATACGATGAGCGGGTCCCACTCTCGGCGGACGTAAATGGAGCGGGGTAAATGTCAATTTCAATTTACGGGGACGCATTTCGTGATATACAACTTTTTTCACCACTGCACTTTTTACTTCATGAATTATACTTTTGGTGTGCTCTACGTTTAGATTATTTTTCCCTTGTCTCTCTCTCTCTCGTTCATGATGTAAAATAGTTGTGATAAATAAAGCCATTTGGGAAACGTCCGAAACAGAGCCTGTTTATATTCATGTCGCGTCGTGAAATTTTGTAGGTTTAATTGATTGAATTTTGGTCTATATATTTATTCCGGCTGGCGATATTTATTCACTACTAATGGCCTAGTAATTGCGTGGGAGATTTAAATAGTCTGGCCAAGTTTTGATTGAATTATTAACTATACATTACCAAATTTTATTTAATTTTCAGAAAAGTATATAGCTTATATAACATAAGGTATGCGCTTGATGGAACCGCTTCATAAACTACGACCTCCGTTCAATTTTAGTTGTCGGGTTTGTCATTTTTCTTACCCAAAATTTAAAGTCCAATTTTATATAAAAAATCAATCGTTTATTTATTGTGAAATGGCCTGCGTTTCAAAGAAACTATATTCTTTTGTCTTATATTGCATAATAAGTCTAATTCTTATAATCAAAACTGAAACGCCAATTTAAGTTATTTATTTATTTTTTTACATTATAGAAAGCCAAAATACTGATTTTTTTTCCTTCAAATTTTGTTCACAAGTACTATGCAGCATAAGAAATGTTTTAGTGAAAGTTTCGTGACGACTAATTAAATAGTTAATTTTTTATTAATTAAATTACTATATTTATAAATTACTATGTACTTATTTATTAAATAACTATATTTAAACTGCTCACGCGCAGCTCAAACTCTTATGCTGAGGAAGGCCAAACAATATTAATAGCTTAAGGAGAAAATTAGCTTTCATAGGTTTTTGAAAATCGTTTGGTTCAATTGTTATTCTCATTTTGATTAAAAAACATTTCAGATGATAAAACGATTTTATGCATTATGACAATTTATATGAAAATATTTTTACCCTGAGCAACGCCGGAGCCAGGTATATTAATTAGTAATTAACTATACCTGTCGTACCTTCAGTCTTGGACACCTTGTAGAAATCAAAATACAGCTAAAGGGAATAAATCGTTCCTTTACAATTTGTCTATTGCAATAAGAAGCTAAGAGCAGCAACCACTTCCATCAGATTTTCTTGCTCCATTTTTGCCTATATTTTACATTGTTTACTACATACTAGGATCCAAAGGCGACTTAATGGGTCATCTCCTTCGGAAATTTAGCATTGATACATACATAGATTAATAGGTGCATGGTCAAGTATTTAAACCGAGTTTTTCCTAATCGGACTTTTCCTTTATTTGGCGATAAATTACAAATCGGAAAACTAAAATTAGACGGGGGTATATTTGATTTTGAAGTCAGAAGGAATCATTAGGTATTCACAAGTGCAGTGAAATTTTCAGTTCTGACTTCTTAATAATTACTAGCAAAAAATTAGTGAAAAAATGCCTCTCCTTTTAAGTTAAAGCGATGCAATTATTATCTCAAATTCTCTGTCTCACGGACAGATGCAGCTATTATACCGTTATGCTGCTGTCTATGGCATTTTTTTACAGGTCAGAAGCACCTGGAATTCTGCTCATTAGCCAGAAACTAATCACCACGCATCGAAACCAAAATTATTTTTCGCCTTACAAAAAGTGTTTCTTAGTTGCTTTTTTATAACGATTATTTCTTTTTTCAAAATCAAAAATTAGGTAAAATTTCTCTTGTGATGCCTATAATATGAAACTGATGCTCCAGGTGATGGAAAAATATTATTCCCCCCAAAAAATTTTAAATACTTAAGAAGTCCTTTAATGAAAAATTGAAATGAAGTAATTTTTTTCAGTATTCTTATTCGTTTTCAGCATGCAAAAATCTGTAGGAAACAGCCCTATAATATGAAGTTGATGTTCCAAGTAATAGAAAAAACATTATTCCGAAAAAAATGTCAAATTCTTAAACAGCCCTAAAATGACAACTTGACGTGATGGTATCTTTCTAAGTTTTTTTCCCGTTTTCAGCGTCTGAAGATCTGTAGGAAACAGCTAAAAAATATTTCGCAGCTTTTTAGTTTATACCTGTGTAATTAGATATTATGAAACGTGTAGTGTTTATATCAAGTCGGGCCATTAAGAGGTTGGTTGAATTTTAAGATATTAAAACATGCATGCTTCATGTGACAGAATTTCAGTTTTCAAACAGCAGCTAAAGCAGCGCCAGTTCTTTTGTACTGTTTCATAAAACAATAAAGAAAATCATGTATGGAAAGTATTTCTTCCTTTTGATGGATTGCATGGAAAATCTGTTACATATCTGAGATTTTATTTTATTGGCCACATGCAAATTTCACCCACTAGAATGTTGCGTTTTTCAGTTTTCGCGTTCACACACACACGAACATTAGGGTGGATCGAAAATTCAAAGTGTGGATAGAATAATCGGCGTAGGTAGGATCGAAAATTCAAAGAGTGGATAGAGTAATCGGCGTAGGGTGGATGGAAAATACAAAGTGTGGATAGAATAATTGGCGTAGGGTGCAAAAGTTGTCTTTTAAGTGTACTAGCATACATGCAAAAGTTTCTTCCGGTGCCCCAAGACACTTAAATATTTGCAGAAAAAGATTTTTATGCAAATTTTAAATTAAAAATTAAAAGTGCGTTAAAGAAAAGATTTTACAGGAAAAACGCATAGGAAAGAATGAAAAATTATTTATTTTTTATTATTATATAAATAAAATTATTTTTGTTTATATAATATTATTCAAGGACCCACAATTACCTTTTCTTCTTCTTTATATTTTACAATATGACACAATTTTACTTTATTTCGAAGACAAAGATAAACTACGCCACAATCTCGACTTTTCCTAAACAAAAACACATCGCTACAGGAGAAACTTTTGCAAAAGCGTTCTTTTATTCCTTCCTTCTTTGTTGTTTAAATGAGTCAAAATCGTAAAAATGTCAATTTTTAACTATTTTGAGGCGCTTGGCCATCAGAAGATTTGAATGAATTTGAATAATAATAATAAAAACGTAAACTAATATCCCCAAAACAAAACTTTCTTACCCAGCGCTAAAGGGAACTTTGAAAATATTTTTTTCTATATTTCCAAAAGATGTCATTTTTAACTATTTTTGGGGCACTTGAGTTACTGGAAGATATAAATGGATTTCAATTAAAAAATATATGTAAACTACTATACCTAAGGCACAACTTTTCCACCCCTCGCCAAAAGTAATTTCGCTAAAAAATATTGGAAATTTTCATAAAAATTTCAATTTTTAACTATTTTTGGGGCGCTTGGGGCACCGGAAGATACAAATGGATTTCAATACAAAAATTATTATATAAACTAATATACTTAAGACACAACTTACCGACCCCGCGTAATTTTCCCGGAAAAAAATTTTCCTAAACTTTTCGATCAACCCTAACGAACATACAGACACTCAAATACATTGGGCTGTGTCAAAAGTAGTTTCGTTCACAGCAATAAAATTTTACTGTAGTATAGATACAAAACAACAGAACATCAGAACACAAAGTATTGTTCGTCACGGGCAGTGATTTCTTGATATTCTTTAACCAGCCGAACGATCCATAGGTGAAAACATTCAGTTGGTCTAGACGCAAAAAAATCTGGACATCTTTTTTCCAAATCGTTAACATTTTAAAAGCATCGACTTCTGGAAAAAGATGTCATGGGCCGAAAATATTACAGTTCGACATAGCAAGATCTGGACTATATGGTGGTTGCTGCAGAAGTTCAATTCCTTCCAGATCCTCTAATTTGCATTGGGACATTCGAAACATGTGAAGTCTGGCATTTCCTTGATGGGTGAGAGGTCTTTCTCTCGATTAACCAAATCAGCATATTTCCTTCTTAAAGCAGCTTTCATCTTGTCCTGCTATTCAAAATAAAGTGCAAAGGAAATATATTGGCTATTTAGAAGGATTAAAATTTCACCAAACTCTGATCATAACATTGTTTCAAACTGTCATTGTTTTGCAACTGATTTGGCTATTTGACCGATATCTAGACAATGCTTGCGATTATCTGGCTTTCGTAAGTATACTTATTATCATATTCCACTATTTATTGGAAAAACCGAATATCCTGTAATTTTCCCAGACATCCTCTGAACGATTTGCTTGTTGTGAAGTAAATTATCTTCCTCTCAACTCTTTGAACTCCTTAAACAGTTTGCAGTCTATGTAATATTCGACTTGTAGTCTCTTAGGAGTGCCCAAGATTTCCTGCAAATTTCCGAGTGTTACAGGTTGGATCTTGCTGCTTTGCCATCTTGCTAACCTCCTGCTCAACTAATAAAGCTATGATATGAAGGTAAGGACAAGAAACTAAAAGCCACTTTTCAGGTGTTATATAATGATTTATCGTGTTACCTTCCATAGAGTAGAAAATGCAAATATTTTTATAGTTAACAAATTTTGTTTTTAACATAAAATTGTTAATAAGCATTGAAATTCCAACGACGTCGCATTCCAATTGGATAAATTCTGAAAATATTGACACAAAATTCGTATGTGTTGGGTTTAATACAAGCATAGTACAAAATGTTTTCTAAAAACTTAGTAGATTTACATTTACCCTTTTTGCAGATATCAGTATTAATAGCTCTTCAGTTTCTTTCCTTATTTATTTAAAAATTTTCAAAGATTTTCGATTCAGTCTTGACTGGGAAACAAACTACTCACACAGCCTCGCCGACACCGTCATACCTCCCTTAGGACATCTACCGCAAATTAAGGAGTCATACATTTAATTTGCGGTAGATGTAGTTGCGGTAGATGATGACGATGCGGTAGATGTTTTCGAAAACCTTTTGCCCCAGAAAGTACAACTGAAAACCTATTAAAAAAATAAATTAGATCAAGGAAAACGATACTTCAATACCTCAATTAAACTTCATTTTTAAATCCTTTTACTCAATGATCTTCCGCTTTTCATCAAGATGAAACTCGTGCTTTCATTTCGAAAAGCTACTAACGATTGGAACAAATCTCTTCCTTATTATTTGCAAGAACAGAGTTCATTTTATGCGATCAGAAACTCTCCGTGACTCCCAATTCGTGTAGAAAAAAAGCTCCACTCTTATAAAGAGGTATCCTGATCTCTCTAATACCTTATTCTGAAAAATAAACTCCTCTTTATGCTTTCTGTTGAAGCACTTAACTGTCGAAATGATCATCTCCGCATCTCAGAGTTTTGCTCAATACGTTTTTTTAAAAAGATTTTGTTGAATTTGGGAGCTTTTACAGCGCACATTACCACGACTCGACAACTTCGGAATAGGCCTAATGCTCGATCAGGAGAGGCCCCCTGCGAGCAGCCCCCCGTAGAGGGGTCGCTCCGTCCCCGCTCAATTCGATTAAAGAGGTGAACGGAAACATATAAATATCATTATAGTGGGAGGAAAGCCTCGTAAATTAGATTTTCAGGACGGGTCATATTTTTCTAATTACCAACAAAAGGCCTGAAAGCGTGGAGACTGCAGCTTTGTGACATTCTATTCTTTTTTTATTTTCTGGGTACTCATCGTTTTCATATTTTGTTTTTATTCTTTGCGCTTGTATGCTAGTTGTCCTCCGATAGCTGAAGATTCACGGTTGATTGAGCTCTGTGCAGAGGGCAAGGCCGCTCAAACCAGCTGTAAAACGAATGAGATTAATGGACGAGGTTATACAGTTATGCTCGATCAGAAACTTGAAGCTTTATATTAAGTTAAAATTAGAATAACTGAATGATTATCTACTAAATAAGATCATGACTAATTTTCAGAAGAAGAAAATGAATATAAACAATTTAGATCGATAATTGATTTGATACAACATTTTATTTTAAATTTACTCAAGAGCAGATCATTTGTCGAAGATTTAAAGAAAATGCCTGAAATAAATTTTGATTTTATTTTCTCTAGAGTATGTTTTATAGATGAACCCATGGTTACAGATGCCACACAAACGAACGAGAGTGTTCTGCCTTGTACTTTTCCATCTACACACGTAATATGGCTCATTTTGCTCTTCGTAGTATCGTGAAGAAAATTCATTGTGCGTTTCAAACCTGTTCCCTTTTACCATTTTAGTATAAAAAGAAGCACAGATCTACAATTTTTGTGATAAGACCACATATCGAATTTCATTTATTTAACCCTTAAGGCCCAGTGTTGCCATTAAGCGACATGCCCAATTTTGACGTCTAAAATTCTTGAGAATAGGATTGAAGGTTTACTGCATGTTGACGCCAATAGAGTATATGCTTAAAATGTTATTAAATCAATTTACAACATATAGAGGGCAACCTTACCGCTGATAAAAATAAATTGATGATTTTTATTTGAGGCTGCATTCTTTTAGCTTTGTTTGTAAGCTTGAGAATACCATATTTTATTCTATAATTTTGAAGAAAACTCCTAGCCCACATTATTAGTTCTTAAAAATCATCTATGTTTTATATAGAATTTTATCAAGGAGATTTGTTTCAATTAAAGCCCAGTCTTGTCAATAGGTTCGAACTATTTTTTATCCTTAAACCGTACTTAAAATAGAATAGGATTTTTTAAGTACTTTTCCCATATTTTATTCAAGAAATTAAAAGTCAAAACATTTTAAAATCATTTTTTTTTAAATCGGACCTTTAAAGGTTAACTTGTTGCATTTTTAAGTTATAGCGCTCACATACAAATGAATACACATACCGACAAGCAGTTGGTATCAATCTTTGACGCATTTTGTTAAAAATTAGACACAGATCTGCAACTTTTATGTTAAGATTAAATGCCAAATTTCATTATATATCTATTAGTTTCGAGACATTGTACACGCATATGGACAGAGAGACAGATAGACTTTCCCTTTGAGGGATTTTGGTTAAAATGTAATAGTAACCCACAGTTTTGGTGTTGGGACCAGGTACCATATTTCATATTACTTTCGAGTCATCGTACATGCATATGGACAGAGAGACAGACAGACTTTCCCTTTGAGGGATTTTGGTTAAAATGTTATAGTAACCCATAGTTTTGGTGTTAGGACCAGGTACCAACTTTCATTCTTCTAGCACGTTGTGATTTCAAGTCACCGTGTTCATTTTTGAAACATAACAATTTTTTTTGAGACGTTATTAATTCCAAAAAACTTTTTTCTGAGTTAAGCAGATCTAATATGCGAAGATTGATCGAAATCTCAAAATCGGATTTTTGTTCGAATGTTTATCTTTCTTTCTCTATCGCTTATTTTTAAAATTTCTTTTAGTTAATCTCTCTATCATGCTCTTAAATATATAATATTTAGATTCTTATGGATGCTTGTTTTTTCTTTAGTACAGGGTGATAATAAAATAACTTTGCCGATGTATGACCCCCTAGCGAGCGCAACGTTATAGGGAACGGAATAAATTTTGGATGCAGGTATTATAAGGTATGCGCTCGAGAATATTTTGCAAAACAAAAGGCCAACTCTTACTATTACTATTGCAGTGAAAAAAATTCGAAATTTTCAAATGACAACACCTACTATTTTTCACAGAAATGTTATCCTCATAGTAAAAAACTGAAAATGGAGTTAGAACTGTATTTTTAGGGCAAAGAACGGTTGTTCTAGGCAGAGACAAATAAAACCTGTTCTATCTAGTATTTAATATTGGTTAATTTCGCTTTTCTCCTGGTCTCTACTTAACGCTGCCATTTTGTGATCTGAAAATGCCATTCCAACTCCATTTTAAGTTTTTTTTTCTATGAGTATCACGTTTCGGTGAGAGAAAAAATAGGTGTTTCCAGTGGAAAATTTCGAAATCCATTTTAAGTTTTTTCTATGAGGGTCACGTTTCCGTGGGAAAAAAGTAGGTGTTGCTATTGGAAAATTTCGAAATACTACTTCTTTTTAGCATTTTCATTTAGAAATAAATGCATTGAAAGCATTTGAAACCATTCAATTTTTTTTTCAAGTACAGATGTAGCGAAAATTTTTAATTTATTTATAGAAAGCTTCTTTAAAAAAATAACATATTCTAAATCGAAACGAGGATTTTTATGAGATTTATTTCATTTTGATTCTATGTTAAACAATTTCTACCGAAAGAGCCTTAAAAGAAAATAAATCTATCATCTCAAGTATCTGCTTTCGCAACGGAATTCCGAAGTCCCAGCTGACTTCTCAGCAGCTTCCGTTGCAGGTTACGACAAATCCTAACTCAATTTTTCCAATTGAACTCAATGTGATGATGAGTTTCGAATCCCAGATGAATGCTTTGAAGGAAAAAATATCTCTTCCTGCTTCAAAGTGAGAATTTGTTGAGATTTCTTCACGTTACCTTGCATGGCTCGTTTCTTTCAATTAAACTCGACAGATTTTCAAGAAAAGAATTAAGATAAATTTACCATTGGTTTTTGTTCACCCTCCAACTCTGGGCGATTATTTCATTTTTCTGTATAAAATCGCGAGAAGTTTCTTTTATTGCCATCTATAAGCAGTACTTGCAAATTATTCGAAATAGTGCTTTTGCTACGAAGCAAAATTATATCATACGCAAAGGTATAATAACATTGCCAGCACAAATGCATGAAATAATTGAGAATTATTTTATTTTATTATTCAGTATTATTATTTATTATTATTATTTATATTTATTCTTCTTCTTATTATTATTATTCAATTTTCAGCACATTTTACAGGGAGATAACAGCATTGAAACGTCACTCAAAAATAAAAAAATACAAATATCCACACTGTTAGAAGGTTTTATCGTGGAAGCTTTTCAAATGATTGGATTGTCGAGTACGAACTAGAAAATTTGAGTACTTAAAGATATTACCAAGTAAATATCTTATAATGCTTAGTTTGGTATATAGAATTGGTATCTTCCTTTAAATGTTAAATATGATTTTTATGAATGGATCAACTGTTTAAAAGTGTTTTGCAATCCTAAAGGAAGTTATCCCCATTTAGTTACATGATGTGCGGTTTAACACAACATTTTGGTTCTCAAACGTAAATAGGCTAATTAAATTACCTCTTAAATATTTTATACGTTATTTTAGAAAAGAATGATAAAAGCGTTAATGAGACACAGCCAAACAGTTTTCTTTGCGGATACGAAAAAATTGTAGATACAATTACCCGTGAACGTATTCATTAATAAAACAATGTCATTTATATAATTTCTAGATGGTATACCCGACGTTGCTAGGGGTAAAAAAAATCATTATTATATCACTTTAAATTTAATAAAACAATTTTTCACAGCAGCATTTTTCTTTGATTTTCGGTCGTCAGTTCCCGTGTTATCTGACTCCTCGGCCAACGCTTGACCTCTTCTGTTCTTTTTCTCTTCGTAGTTTGAACAGCCTGGCAAGAATCTAGTACTACTTGGTACTACATATTGTCGTATTGATATTTTTGTATTTATATGTCTTATTTTGGGTTTTAGATCTTAAAAAAAATGATGGACTTAACCCAAAGTCAAATAAATGATCCTAATAATAATAATCTTTGCGCGTTGTTTTTTATGCAATAACCCATAGTTACATCCAGGCCATGCCTTAAGGAAGCTCTGTCAACATGAGGCATCATCAACCATACAATTTCAAGAGATACATCAATCAGACATTTTTTATATCTTTATTAAATGGTATAGAGAGAATTATAAAAGAAATTGATGTAACATAATTTAAATAGCTTAATGTCAGCCATTTGCTGAATAATACGCAATATTACGAACATCTTCACTAAAAATAAAAAAATTAATAAAAATCACCATTGCATGGAAATGATGTATTTGTGCAAATTCCACAGTCACATACACATAAAAAATCATTTTTGTTACCACAAACCATGCAACACAGAAAATAATTCATCACACCTGTTACCACATACCATGCAATGCAGAAAATAATTCACCACACCAAAAATAATTCATCAATAAAAAACAAAAAAATGATAACTTTCACCCGTACAACAAAAGACATATGACTTAGTTATTTCTCCTCCAACAAATAATCACTTCACGCAAAAGATTTCCTCGCATATGCATCCCTGTTTACTAACTGAATAACTGGGATCACAATTAAGTAATGCACCGCCTTTACGTTATCGTTTTGCATTCTCAAAAATCATAATCGGAAAATTTTTGGTTAATTCAGGGAAATCACCCTGAGTGAATCAGATCTGTGGCCCTAATATCTATTAAATTGACTGCTGTACAAAAATATTATTGGTCTTGCAATATGTCATGCTCGCCCTATTTGACTCTTGAACACCTTGACATAATCTTAATTTTTGGGCCACAGATTTTTTTTAAAATCCAGATCGGGAATATCAGTAAAAATTAATAATTTCTCGTCGACACAGATACAGATACCTGCCATGGCGTTGCCTCTCCACACCGGCGGTGGTAAGCCCGAAGGCTCTCGCTCGAAATTCTTACTTTTTACTTTATCTTACATCCTGATGACTTCGTCTCCGTCCGCCTCCAATCTGCCCAGCAACCCCAAAAAATCTCTTTCCAAAGCCCCCAAACTGAATGACCATTCGTCAAAAACTACATCCGGGACTTCACCCTTCGAGGAAATTCTTCCAGTCTCCAACGGAAAATGCAAAAGAGGTCAAAGACCCCCCGCAAATTCGCAGAAAAACTCAGAGTGGGAAAGGGACCACTTTCTGTAAGCTTTCGGTCCGGAGATAAAAAAAAAAAGTGGCGAAGAGAAGGAATATATTTTCCCAACACGACAATATTTCCCACCCCATCATTGCTATGACAACAACAGAAGCTCTTCCATATCTTTGTTTCTATTGCCATTATTCGGAGAACAATTCTCTTCATTTTTAGCGTTTATGTGACTGATCGAAAAAATATTGCCTAATGTTCTTCCTTTTTCTCCTTAGTCCCTCTCCCTCCGGTAGGAATGGGACTCAGTAATCTGAAATGATTTTACACACTCATTAGGATCACTTAAATAGTTCTAAAATTAAGTAAAACATCGCATAGAGACAGAATAATTAAAGTCATTGGATTGCGGTGCAAACATATTGGAAGAAATACATTCTACAAAATTACAGCGGAATGAAAAATTTTGCCTTTCTGTCAGTATTCAAAGAAAAGAATATTTTTTATCATAACTTTAACAGTAGTAAAAAACAGGGGAATGAAGGATTCTATAAAACAATAAACTGGTTTGAATTTAATTACAATAATAGAAAGCATTGTTACAAATTGTGTTTCAGATATTTTTTTAATTGGGGGAAAAGATTTTATGACATTTAAAAAGATAATTTTCTGCTCTTGAAGATGGGATGTAAATCATCTTCGTACAATATATAATTGAGAAAATACTGGCGAAAAACTGAGAAGAAACGTCAAAAATTGGCTTAATTTTCGTTTTTCAATTGAATATCTTAAGAAACAATTATCTTTGAAAGTTGAAAAAAGCACAATTGATCTAGAAATGGACTCCAGAATGGCATGTGCAAATTTCATGTCGAAACTATTCACCGTTTAGGAAGACTTCTTTTGGCAGATAGACCAGTAAAACAACTTTTTTTCCTCCCTAGTTCCTCTCCCTTGGATAGGAACCGGAAGTATCATCCTTGAAAGATTTAACGCACTCATTAGGATCATTTAAAATTTTGTTGAAATTAAACAAAACATCTCATAAACTCTCATCTCATATCATTAATTAAGGTCACTGGATTACTGTGCAACCATATTAAAAAGGATATATGCTACGACTATAAAACCGGAAGCTACTACTTTGGAGTTTATGTCAAAAGAAAGAAAGAAATGTTTTCTTATTACAATAAATATCTCAGAAGTTATTCGCAAATAATGCTGATATTTAGCCTACTTTTAGCATCATTTAAAAATTTATAAAAATTAAACGCGGAGCATCAGATAGTAATCAGACTAACGTCATTGAAATACTGCACGTTCATAGTAAAAAGCTATGTATAGTCAGACTTAAAACCGGAAGTAAGAAGACTACCTTGGAGTTAAATGTCCAAAGAAAGCAATATTTTCTAACCATAACTTTAACAGTGGCAAAAGCACGTTAATGAAAGATTTGATGAAATAATAAATTGGTTTGAATTTCATTTTATAACAATAGAAAACATTGTTTCAAATTGCGTTTAATTTGAATTTTGAAATGTTAATTTAAATTAGAGAAAGAATCACATCACTAAAAAGATAATATATTGCTCTTTAAATTGGTGTAAAAATTATTTTCAGCGATAAATATTTCAGAAGTTATTCATGAAAAGCGAAGAAAATTAGCTTCATTTTCGTTATTTCATTAAATATCTTAAGAACTAATTAATTCTGAAAGTTGAAAATAGCACAGTTGAACACATGAAAAGTTAATAAATTTAAGGCCGGATCTTTAAAGGGATTGAAATGATTGAAACGTCTTTAATTTTTAATTCAAGAAACAGGATATTAAAATAGATAATCTCCTATTCTTCCATTCAGAAGTTCATAACGAGAAAAAAAAGTTTTTGTTTGTCTCGATCTGAAAAAATTCTGAAAGTTAATTTACTTTATACCTCTAAGCGTTTTGCAAGTATTTGTCCGTTTCTCATATCCAGTTCAAAAGCAGATGATTCATGTTTATGTGTGTAATTTCTTGAACTACCGTGGATAAAATATTTTTAAGATTTTAAAGACTTGATTAGGCGCAATAAAGATCGAATTATTCACTTTAAAGGAAAAAAAATTTAAGACTGTAAAGCGAGTAGATCAAAATAGCTAACCGTTCAGAGGGTTAATGAATAAATACTATTCAGCAGTTTTAAGATGACTGATATCAGCATCTTCTTATATATTTCAAAGCAGAATCAAACAAACCAGCAAAACTAACAAAAACCCTAAATAAGAAAAAACTTTCTAACCAATTTACGACGACAGGAAACATACATCAAAATACATCTTTTTCATCATAAATAAATTACCCAATCCTACTCGTCATTTCTTCCAAAAGCACAACACCCCCCTCCCGACCTTCCCACCCCTAGAAACTCTTGTAAGAGGGACACATATTTATCTTCCGTCCAGGCCCTCCCACTCTTCCTCGGATCCCTCCCACTAAAAGGGGTATTTAAATTTTTAAACTCGGTTTCCGCCACAATTGTGACAGATCATATGTTTCCCGCATCATCATATTTTCAAGACAAGGGGTTGGCGGAGCTGGAGTAATGCGATACCGCCGAGGGTTCCCTCCGGCCCGTTATATAGCCACTCAACCCAGCGGCAAGAGCTTCACTCATAACCCAAAGCCCTGGCATTGCGTCAATATTTAGCCAGCAGCCAAGCACACTGCTTTCCCACTGTTTGTTCTTGATATGTGCAGAGCGTCCTTCTGCGTTAAGAGTGGAATCCTGGGTTCTCTTGGGTGTAGAATATCTCTGAGATGTGATTCTTTTTCCTTCAGACCCTTCCCGCTACACTTGGCTTCAGTCCTGTAGCAGTAATTCCTTTTTTCGGTGGAGGCCTGTATGTATTTTTTTGAAGCGAGGCGTAGCCAGATGTTCTCTGACAACCGAATTGCACCCTGTTTTCTTGCCGTGTAATTCGGTCTTTGGCGAGAGACGCCATTTCAAATATTTGAAGGATAGTTCATGAAAAATGTACAGTGGTTAGATAAAATGTACAGTGGAGTTTTCGCACGGATTGGTGGATTGCTGGAAGAAAAACTTGAGATTCATTAGATGATGCAACTGTCTCGAAGTCTGTTTGGGTAGAAAGTTTGTTTCTTAAAATCATATTTTTTTAATAAATATGATCGTAATAATCTACAATTACAGATATGCTTAATTTGAAAACAAAAATGAGTCTGAGTGCCTTATAAATTACCAAAAAAGGACTACTTAAAAAACGAAAGAATATTTGCTACTTTTTTATTAAGTTTAAAAGAGTAAAACCTTCTCAAACTCGGTGCAAACGCATATATTACTAACTGAATAGAATAATTACGATGCATTGCGAAATAAAGGGGAAGCTTTATCAGAAACGCTAAAATAACTCATGAAATGTTAATATATTCAATATTAATGTTTAATTAAATCCGCAACAGTTACTTACTTCATCCTGTTTTAACATATTTCCAACACTTCAGAATATGAATTCTCCTGATTTTATAGCTCATGCACTCTCTACGGCTACTGGGTTTCTTATCATATGTGAGAAAAACAGAAATTCTGGATAAAATGTTTAAATTGAAAATACATTTGGCAAGTAAAGCGCATTTCTTTACACTCATATATGAAAAAAAACTATAAACAGATTAAAATAAGTATCTTGGAAATAACAAAAATAAGCAGTAGATGATGAAACTTAAAATCATATAGTGGGAAAACTACCAATATATTTACTTCAATATGAAAATTTTATACATTGTGTGACACAATGTTTTTTGTAAGCCTTAAGTAGTCATCCAGACTCTTTATTTCTTTACCAATTTCGCAAATTTTACTGTTTTTAATTGAAAAATGGTTTTCATTTGAATAATTGTCCTTTATTTCGTTGGCATATCATTCTGGTGTCATGATAACTAATTATGAACCACAAATTACAAGCCATTGTCCTCCCATTTCCAAGCTAAACTGATTAGTGCTAGCATCGGTTCCTTTAGGAAAACCTTAATACCAACCAAAAATTAAGCGCCTAAGCAATTTCAAAATTCCGGGTCGAATTTGGCTACCAAAATTAAATACTTTGGAGTTATGACAGTTTTAATAGTTGCAGTTGATAAAAAAACACTGAACGGATTGAATTAAATTAAACATATATTCTCAAAACATTTTATAGTTTAATAAAGTATATAAAAAATTAAGTATAAGTAGTACAAGTTTAATAAGCATAAAGTATTTTATAGTTTTAAAATTTTTAAGTCAGACCAAATAAGTATAAAATTAAATCTAAACTATAATTTTAGTCATTTTATGGTCAGATTTTCACGATTTTACAAAACAATTGAAATATGAAAGCATATAGTTCCGAAAACGGGTAGATGAACCTAATTTTCTAGCACTGCTTCAGCTGGTGAAATTAAACTGAAAATATTTAGGACCTTGCCTATTCAAATTGTGCATTTCCCTGCTCAGTTTTGAAAAGGCAAGACTTATACAGAACTCTATAGATCATGAAGAGCATCTTAATTTCATTTTTGTATTTTCCAAAAGCATAAATCCGAAAAGTCTTGACTGAAAGGTTGACTCTCCAGGATACACAAGGCTGGATAAATTATTCTTTGTTTCCGTAGCATGTGTCGGAGGTCTATAATTTCGGGCAATGAATTTTGTCTGTGCGAATGGCGTGGGGTGATTTGTAGCAAATACCGCGCATCACTGGAGCAGATCATAGGTAACCATATGACGTGAGAAATAGCTCCGCAGGCGGTAATCTCAGGTTAGAGTTTCGCCATTATAAATACTGAACTTCTGAAACCAGTAGCTACGCTGGGTATTCATAGCATACAAATACAGTGCTATCGCGTGTTAGATGGTAGATCAAGGCTTATATTCTACTAAAAGGCACACAATTGTAATATTACTTGTAGTCTCTCCAGGGAATAAATGTTTATGCAACCCAAGTAGAAGTGAAATAATTTAACAAGATATATTAAAAATTAAACTTTGCATTAAACGAAATGCCTCAAAAATGCAGCAACTTCCAATAAGATACAAAATAAAGATATTTTAATTATACTATAAAGAAATTACAGAAGAACCAGAAGAAGTAAACAATATACCTCTTGCGCGCAACGCAGCAGCATCCAGTTATTGCATTAACAATATTGCCTATAATCAACTAACCAATTAATATCAATCAAACAATAAAAATCATGTTTCAATAAAAATTTTAACACATTGCGATTAAACAAATTATATGGAAAAAATGAAAGGGAACTCGAATGGTGAACTTTTTCAAAATGCCACTCGCCATCGGTGTTCTAAAATGGATAAATTTTCTGTCAAGGGAATGACTTAATAGTCAAATAATATTTACTCCGTGGCCTGAATTTATCCAATAATTAAAATAATGTAGGGAAAAACCTTTCTTAAATAAGAAAAACTTCAGAAGTCATCTTTAACAAATCTAATAAAGAAAAAGAAGATAAAATTAACATTACCTTCTGTCAAAAAATTACCAGTAAAAACAACGCCATCGAAACAACACCAGAAACAAAGGAAGTCTAGAAGCTAGCAAACCTAGTTCCATCTCTTCAGAGAAATTCGAACTAAATTAACAGAAATTTAGAAGCTCTTCAATCCTTTTTTAATTAAGTAATTATAGTGAAAGAAATAACTTGGGTAGGCGTTTTCTTTTAAATTATTATTTAAATTATCAAAAGCTGTGACGAAAGTTGAATGGTTATTATAAATACATATTATTCAATTAATTTTAGAACAAATAGTCTTTTTTAATATTTTGATGTTAAGATTAGTTTGAAAGACACAAAGTGCAATGGCCTTAAAATTAAGCCTTTTCTTTTATCATAAATGCCAATAGAGACACCTGAATCGAAAATTTCAATTGCAAATCCAAAAAATTGCATTTGTTAATTTCGTAATTGGTTTTGTTTAATTTAAGCTCTTTTGGATAGCAATTGAATAGAGATTCAAAATCATTAAAATTAAACACAATAAGGTCATCAATGAAACGATAACCGTAAATAAGTTCATTCTTAATAAGTAATGTAACTTTATGTAACCCAGCTATCGCAAACAAATAATTAGATGTTTTGCGTAAATTTCAGTTCTCGTCGATTTTTGCCTGCGACGGTAGTCTGGTGGTAAGATCTCGAGTAAGAATCTCAGTTCGAGACAGGACATTTCCATGTAAGAAACCCGATTCCACCAAAGATCCTACCTATATGTAGGCTTGATCCACGCTAAACCTAAAGTTCAAGTGTCAAATGACCTCCTTTCAGGTGTTATTTTGTCATCTGACCACAGTTCTAAATTACGAGATTCTTTCCGAAATATTCCTTTTGTTGCTTTCAAACTGAACATCAGTCTAGCCAAACTAGACCAACAGTTTTTATACATGCTTTGATACTTTTACAATTGAGAATAATCGCGAAAAATATCTTAAATTATTAACGAGACAAATTAATTGTTATTTATTTTTAAATTTTTATTCTAACTATTGACAAAATAATGCATCAATTGTAAGTTATAGGGTAATTTTTGTATACAACGAAGTCAGCCATCCTTATTCTTTCTTTCAACATTTTACTTCAAAACTGCATTTAATATTGGAAAAATTTGAATAAGTTATTCATAAATTGTAAGAATTACACTATACAACAGGATGTTTTGCAAATATCAGTGCTCAAGGATACAGGGGCGTATCTAGGGCAAATGGCGCCCCCGTCAAAAAAATCTTCCCCCCCCCCCCCAATCATCATTAGTGAGTTAGCTTGTACGAACGACTCCCATGGCCCTGTGATCGTATTTGACTTTAAGAAGTAATATAAACGCACTAATATTTTGTTATCATGGCCAGTGGCATAGCGAGGGTAAGTGATTCCAGTAGAAGAATAATCTTTATTTTATCCCTATCAATGACTCAGCACGCGCAAATGGCACCCGGAGAATGGAATTATTTTTATCTTCGTCGTATCTTGTTTTTAAAAAATGGCACAAACGCAGTAATGCTTTGTCTCAATGGCGACTCCTAAGACTGACACCCGGGGCATCTATATGCCCTTACCACGCCACTGCAATGACAATACAGTTCTATGTTTTGTGTTTCTAATGTTAAGCTTTTTGTATTTTTGCTCCTTATCTTTTTGCACTGCGTGTTTTTGCTCTTTATCTTTTTGTACTCTGTGTTTTTGCTCTTTATCTTTTTGTACTTAGTGTTTTGCTCTTTATCTTTTTGTACTTTGTGTTCTTGCTCTTTATCTTTTCGTACTTTGTATTTTTGCTCTTTATCTTTTTGCACTTAGTGTTTTTGCTCTTTATTTTTTATGCTTTGTGTTTTTGCTCTTTATCCTTTTTTCAGTTCATTATTGTGAACGTTGATTTTTAAATTGTTCTGCTCACCCCTTGCGGTTCTTCGTAAATTCTTTTTTTAATGTAGTTCATTTATTTTGTTTTATGTTTCCCCTCCGGCCTGTGGAAGGCCTTAACCCTCTTGGGTAGACTAGACCGTTGCGGTTATAAATAAATAAGTAAATAGATATATTTACACAGAATTTCGTTTTAGTTAGAATTTAATAATCTCTATCCTGTTTAATAAAACTATGTTCAAAAGGAAAGTTGCGTGGAACTTTCTAATAATAAAACTATGTTAAAAAGGTTGTTGTTGTATGGAACTGTTTCCGTAGTACATAGATGAATAGAAACATTTCTACTTTTTTTTCACTTCTTCAAGTTTCTTGATGCGCTAGAGTTTTAAATTTTGTTTTCTAATGTGTTATAGATGAAAATACACTATTTTAATATCTTTAGAACATAATTATCAGTTAACCGACTACTTTAAATGAATTTTTATTCCATAAAAAGTTCAGACAAATTGATTTCAAGATTCCTTAAGGTATGCAACAATGATTTAGTAAGTAACAGCTAAGAAGAATAAACTAGAAGATTTGTGTCCGTCAAAGAGGGGCTTTTTGCCCACCAACAATATCTCAGATCTTATTATTACAAATTTACTAATAAAAGTTGTAGTAGAAAATCTCATGCACATTGGCGGAGTGTTTAAGAAATGAAAACATTTAGTAAATTTTAGATGTAAATAATATGAACATTAAAAGTAAACAATAAATTTATCAACTGAAAAACTTCATTATAAACAACATTCTTTGTGAAATATCTGTTGCCGTTTAACAATACTCTTTGTTGTGTGGATTTTTTCATTTGTACTTGAAAAGGGATGGGATTATGGCATCTACCTTAAACACTCAAATCAAAACTAATTACCAAAACTGAATTAAAAGCAATTAGCAAAATATTGTTTACCAACACTCAAATCAGAGCTAATCACTAAAAAAGAACTAATTACGAAAACTGGGTTAAAAACAATTAGTAGAAAACCTTAAAAATACCTATCCTTTGCTGAATTGAACGGTCTTCCACTGACTCCAGAAATCCTCGAACTGAACCTCAAAGCAAGAATAAATGAATCAGCATAAACCTTAATGGACTCCCGTATGTCAATTTAGCAAAAAATATTCAGTTTCCCAACACTCAGAGAAAACATAACAAAAAAATGCTGAAAGATTGAAGTTCCGCGTCAATGAAAGAAATTAAACTGCTGTCTGCGTCTGGTCTATTGCCTAGGGAAAGAATCTCTTCTATCAAGTTGCCCACATTCCTAAAGCGTTAACGATTTCTGACGGCTTTTCTAATATAGATAAAATTCTGCTTTAGAGCACAAAGATAAAAAAAATTTTAAAATAATTCTATTATTTCATGCTTCGTTTCGAGACGTGTTGTCAGTTTAATATTTTTTTTTTATAATCAATCTTATTAGAGTTGAATCCAGTTAATTATTACATCAGAGTAAAAGGGGATAAAGAAACAGAAAAAAAAATGAGCATGAAATTTTCATACATCTTCCAGCATTTTTTCATAACGAAAAAATAAATCTTCACTATTTCTAACTAATTTCAGTGAAACCTCTTACAATAAATTCTAAATTATTGTAACACGATTTCTATATAACATAATGCAAATTTGGAACTACTTTCCTACTAGCCATTTTAAAACAACTGTTCTCTAATAGAACTAAGTAAAAATAGCGATTTCCAAACAGGACGATGCAAGGTTTCAAAGTCAGTCATTTTACGACATCCATTCTGATATTCCTCCCATAATGTTAGTTACATTAACATTCCGTTTTGAAGCTATATGACGGCTGTTTTAGGAGAACCTCGAAATTTTATAAGTTAACTACAACCACACCTGAACCCACACATCACCAGTCTTCCATTCCCCACCAGTGGAAGGTCGTTTGACCATAGAGAGATGTAAGTACACCAGACTCATATACAGAGGATCTATCTAGGAATTTAGTTCCTAATCCAAGACCCTATGGCCACGAAGCAGAGATTCTGCTATGAAACACCGTGGAAATATGAATATCTCACAGAGCATAGATTCAAGACAGAACAAATTAACTGTGTTATTGGAGGGATGAATATGGTAAAATAAAAAAAGTTCACAAAATTTGCATTTTGTTAACGCGATTTCGATATAACAGGAGACAAACGTTGTGACAACCCTTCTAGAATAGGCCATTCGAAAAATACAGTTTTGTAAAAAAAATAGAAACTTCCATATTACGCATATTGAATTAATTCCAGCTTAGGAATAAATAGGATCAATGCATCATACCAATATAAGTGTCCTTCTAATAATCGGATCTCTTATAAAATTTAAGCGCTTTAATCCCCTTTTAAATATTGTTAAACTAATTGAGCTTAGGCGATTTCCACAAAATACTTAACTCATTTGTCCATTGAGAGCCTATATGTTTATCTCAGCGATTTTGTTTCATTTTTATTTTTTAAAAGCATGGATATGCATTTCTTAGACTAATTTTCATTTCAAAGCAATAAGAGTTAATTTTGTTAAAACCATTACTGGCTTTATCATGCCATGTTTGATGTAATTGCCTTCTATATATAAAAAAATGGATCAACTTGGAGAATAATTAAAGCTCGTGGAGGAATATTTTGCCTGTTATAATACTTTTTAATTGTATATTTAGTGTACTGACTGTAAAGTAAGAATTCTTCTGCCTCATGTTTTGAATTTGAAATAGTATTGTTACAAACATGGAAAGTCGCATCCCAGCATTGTGAGTCTTATGGTTGGGAAGAGATTTTTACAGGGGTAAGTATGAGATGACGGGCAGCAACCACTTCTGGACCCCTGACCTTGGAGACAAATTTGCCGACTCTGGCGACGAAATATGGGATCTCAAAGGTTCTGGAATCTTCTCGATATCTCTATTAGGAAAGGAGATACGCTTGCATGTACTAGATGATTCCATGTTACGTCACGGCCTGCCGGGGAAGACTATATAAGGAGAGCGCTGGATGACGGGGGATGTTAATCGACTGGGATCGCCTTGGAGTGCGAACGTCTTTGGAGTTCTATCCCCTGTGCGAGCTAGTAAGCTGTTAGACACCGAGTGGTATTGTCTTGTAGAGTGTTGACCCATTGGAATGACTTTAAAGTTTCGTCTGCAGTACGAGCTGGGAAACTGGTGAGCTGAGCTCTATTGGAAGTGCTGTTATTGTCGCTATTAGTTATTTGCTGTCTGTTTGTGTTGCTAAATATCAAAGTACTGAACTGTTATTACCTGTGAATTGTTGTCTGTTTACATTGCTAATCTGTGGAAGAACTATTGTTTCCTGTACCTGTGCTACGTGTTTTCCTGCATATTTGTGAATAAACCTTCATTCTCCATTCTCCTGCGTGTACGACTGTTTAAACCATACACCCACAGAAAGACTTTTGTAACAGTATTCATTTAATAAGTTGAAAACAACTTAAATTTCTATCTTTTAAAATGTTAGAGTGCAGGATTTTTCTAACTTTTTCCTCATAAAAGTTGTTCTAAGATATATTTATTTTTTAACCAGGAAGAAAGAATGTTTGATTCTCAGACTTGAAAAAAGTGATTTATTTTTAAGAAATTTCTGAGGGGGAAAAAAAATTCTTGACTTGTTTTATGTTAGTAACCGGAAAAGTAATACTGTCCAGCCGAATCACGCGAAAATTGTTTCATGTTAGTAAAGATGAAAATTTTTAATCGATTTTTTTCACTCACTACCTAATATTCTAGACTTTTGAAACTTTGTTCTCAATGAGACAATACAATTTTTAACATTTTCAGAACTAAATTATCGGCTAATCGATTCTTTAGTTAAATCTTGATTCTATTCGTGTGGCGCCAGCTAGTAAAAGGGCAGGATAATTAAATAGGCATGCTAAGCAACTCTCTATGGGTCCTGCAAGTTTAGGGGGCTACGAGGCCTCGAGATTTTCAAATTAAGTTCAACTGTCGTTTAAATTTCAAAACATTATTCAGGTTTTTTCATGTTTTAATTTTTTTCAGTTATCTGACTTACTCACAAATCAACAGCTCTGGCAAACTCTGTATTTTAATATTTGGAGCGCGTTAGAAACTTTTGTAATTTCTTAAACATTTTGTTTGAAATTACTTAAATTTTTTTTCTCGGTCAGATACTGAAACCACCTTTCTTGAAGATCTTCGGCAATTAAATAAATGTTTTGTTAATCCCTTTTGTCTTTATATGTGTTAATTAAAAATTTTTTATCGAGATATTAGTTTAAAATCAATAATATGTTTGAATTTTGGAAGGGGAAAGAAATTTTCATTGTCTAAGGGCCCCTACAGTGCTTAATCTGGTCCTGCCTAGTAGTGAATTTGCGAAAAATTATTTCATGATTTCTTAATACTTATAATAATTAATTAAAAATTAAAGAATAAGAAGTAGAAAACAAGCAAACCAAACAAATTCACCTTTTTATGACGATATTAAAAATTTCTTTTTAAAAACTGATTTTATTCAATTTATTTCATATCTTACAAATGATAAGATGTACAGTTTTCATAACTTATTTCCACAAAAAATGACTTAAAGTTTGGATTGTTTCACCGATATAAGTCCATCACTGACTAGGAACTTTGTATCCTAATTTCATCATCCTAATCCACTGTCTAGTGTTCCTCTCCCAGGGGCAGAGGGAACATAATCGTTCGGAAAGCCCCTGATCCAGAGGTTTTTCAAACGATTCCCTAGCCCACTTTTAATGCCGACCATTAGTGGGATTATATTTTAGGCTTAGCGTGAGCCTTAGAGCATTTAATGAATAAATTAGCATGGATGGAGGGGACTGGGATCCCAAAAATACCCAGATATTCTCTTCATCCCCTGGTGCTCCCACCCCCTTTCATTCTTTTCATCCTGCCGAATTTCTGTTTTTCCGCAAGCATTCATCTAGAGTGATCTGTTTATGGATCGGATTAGAACGCAACAAAAGCAGCCTGACTGTGAAGGTTTGCCTTCAGTGTTTGCACACCCAGAAGGGTTTGTCAAGTAAGGTAAATAATTCTGAAATTATGGGGTTTCAGAAGTTATCGTAACCCCTTAAAATCCTTTATGTCTAGCATTCAAAAATGGAACTACCCCTTTTACATGGTTTGCACTTCAATGTAGTGACTGGTAAACCTACATGGGGATGAAGTTTTATAGCTGCGAGAGTTGTTCATGCAGATTCGCGAGGTTTAAATCTGTTTTATAGATGTGCTTTAAAACCGCAGCTTATATGGTGCATTGGTTCGGAAAATAACTAATATGAAATGGCGGTGAATTCAAAGTGGTGTTAATTCTTTGGAAATGTTTAAGCAGTAATTTTTTTTTAGGATACTAATGTAGTATTTTGTTTATGGAAACAGTCGAGAAAAGAAAATTCTGTTTCCTTTCCTTTCTCTAAAGTAGGTATTAAATTTCAAGTTGTGAAATAAAGGGAATACAGTGTTGCCACTTTCTATTCAGTGAATAACCTGTACTAGTTAAAAGGTAACTTAATGTTTAATACAGTTTTTTATATAACAAAAATCTGTTTTATATCGCCATACATGCTTTGAAAAACGACACATGCTAAGAGGAAAACAACTGCTTTTAACTTAATGGTTTCTAAAATCTAGAAAGGAAAGAACATCTAGGCTTTTCATTTAAAATTCACTAAAACATTTTTTTGCATTAAAGCACTTGAATTATGCAGCTTGCCTTAAATTTACAAGGTGGTTTAAAAATTCTTTTTATCTCTTTATTCTGGAAAAATTCACTCATTTAAGCGTTTTATAATATCAATACCCATACTATTCTTTTAATATGTAGTGCCATTCATTACCATTTATCTTTGAACATGATAGTTATTTTATAGTTAGTTATTTTAATAGTTATTTTACTCAAGCTGTATCGATTTAAAAGGTTCACCTTAATATTCTTTAAGCAAATTTTAACCATTCAAACTGAAATAATAACTTAACCATAAATGTTTGTCTTAACCTGAAAAGATTGTCTTATGAAATTATCTTGAACGGAACTGAACAATATTTTCAAGTTGAAAATAAATGCGCATTAGAGGAAAATCATTTTCGGTATGGTGTACTTAAATTCGACATTTCTGTGTTTTACGGTTAATTTTCCATGTTAACGGCGAATGTTTTCCATGGAACACACTGCGCTGAAGAATTAAGAAAATATATTAAACATGTATTGCTGATTGATTTAAAAATTAATTCATTGGTCTATTTCTAAAAGACATTGAACTAACGAATGCAGACAATAGTATTATTCTAAAATACATTCTGTGTAATGATTAGGAAATAATGAGTTGTCCATTTCCAAAAATATATTGTTCCGAACTCAATTCTGTTCCAAAAACACATTCTAATAAAATGAATTCTCGTACTAAGAAATCTGCTCTAAGAAATATGGAAAATAATATTATGTTCTTCTTTTAATTAATATTTCACAAAAAAAACACAGAAATTAATGCCTTTTTCAGTTCCTTAAACATATTGTACTGTTCTGAAATCTGGTCCTAAATTAAATATTTTTTTTATTCATAAAGCACTAACAAACTATTTTTTTAAAAAAAATCTCTTCTATAAACGCTCTACACTACAATGTCCAAGTATTCCCTCATTTTGAATAAACCTACACGTATAAAGCTTCTTAAGAAATTCAGTTCACAATATGCAAAGTTTTATGGTTTCGCTTATTATTGCTATTTTTTTAATCATTTTTACAGAACGTCGAGATGGATGTTCTGTGTGACATCAACTTTTTCTCCTTTTCTGTCCGTTATTATGCGTGTGGACGACATCGAACTCTCTATGTGTCATTAGAAAGACGGAAATTTGAAAATTTGATAGGAACTACAACCTACAAAATATTCCTGCTCTTTTCAAAATCATATTTATATTTATTTATATGATGATCTTGCTTTAATTATTTTTGTAGAAACACCGGGATAGATTCTCTGCACTTCTGTCTTGACCATTATCCTTCCCTATCCGGCCCAAAAATTTCGATATTTAGAAAGGTACATGTGTATTTTGCTCTGAATTCAGCACTTAAAACAGGATTTAACACAGTTTTCAATACAGTGCGTACTATTTTGTATGGAATTCTGTTTCTAATATTTAGTATACTATGATAAATTATCTTCCAGAATCATATTCCACTCAAGATTTCAGAAAATAATTCTCTTTTCGATTCTTAAAAGACTAAACTGAATAAATCTTTAAAAAACACACAACTAGGATAATCCTGCCGAATACAACAACAGCGTAATAAATATTCCTGCACATCTGAATATGATATCTCGATATATCAGCCATACTCATAACAATTATAAGTACTCCAATGTCTTTTACAAATAAAAAAAAAAATCTCCATCTGAGTTTTTCCAGTTTTTGCACTAAATAGAATAGAACATGAATGAACGAAATAACAACCTGCCAACTATTCCTGAACTTTTGTCGTATGTTTTGTCCTTAACTATAGTCGTATGAACTCTTTACTATTCTTATAACATAAAGCAACATGTACTGTCTCTGAGAGATAAAAAAAAATACATCTTGAAATTAAAAATCTCTTCCCAGTTTCTGTTTTATTATCATTTTTTTGCAGGAACCTCGAGACAGATTCTCTTCTCTCGCCCATTATTATTCCCACGTCCGGCCCCAAAACCCAGTCCGCATCCTCCGGAAAGGCGGAAGTATCTCTGCGGATAAAATCCTGCAGAAATTAACATGCAGTCGCCTTCCTCCACGGTAGCCGAGGCCAACTGTAGCCATATGCGCATTTGCATGCTTATTTACACACTGTATAGAAGCGGCACAATGCGCGGAGTGCTCGCTCATAAATTTTGATGAAAGACCGATATGGCAGAGCCGCTTGCTTGCCATGCAGAGAGGAGGAGGCGCTGGGGGGGGGGGCTGTCTTAATGGCTGAGCCTCACTTGTGTCCCAATACATCCCCTTTAATCAGTCTGAAAGCTTGGGGTTGTAAAGTCTCGTGCAACACATACTTGCGGATCGCTGAGGAGGGGGAGGATTGGGGGGGAGGGGGGATTAGGTTCACGGATATTTCTCGCGCCCGAGTTTCAAATTGTCATGCTCACCCGAAAGGAGGGTTTTTTGCTTTTTCTTTCTCTCTCTCTCTCTCTCATTCACTCTCACTTGCTCTTTTCTAGGTCTGGAATACTGTTGGAGGAATGGATATCTTTGTTTTTCCGGTGTGATGCAGAATGGGCAAAAATTGTTTCGTGCGGAGGTGTTAAGTTTGGACGTTAAAGATAGGATTGCAATTAATTGGAGGGTTGGATATGAAGTTATTGGTAGTCAAATGATATTGACGGTTAGTATTCGTGAATATTTTAGAAATGCGTAACGAAAAGGGTATGACTTCACAGTAGTAGATAATTTGCAATTTGCTATTTAATGTTTTGTCATATGACTATGATGTCACTCGAATTGATTCCATTTCAAGTATACATAAGAAAATTAACTAATCATAGTAATTATAACTAATAAACTAATTCTAACAGAAAATTGTAATTTATTTCAACCTGTATTGAGATATTTGAAATTCAAATTAATATTCTTAATAACCATTCCGTCTCAACCTTACACGGTACAACTTTTTTCTGCAAATGTTTTGTAAATCTATATAAATAAGATTGAGGAATGTCTGAAAAATAATTTTAATACTTAGTTTGGAACTTGGTTCTTTCATTTACCAGTTAAAGAATAAATGATTTATTAAAATTCCATTATCAAAACTTTCCTTCTTCAAATCAAAAGTTTATTAAGTCAATGATTTTTTATCAATTAATAAATTATTCATAATTGATTGAAAATGGACAAAAAAATGTAGTAATCTAAATCAGAATCACTGCATAGAGTAAGATTAACATTATTAGGCATCTAAAAGTGCAAATTCCTTATTTGTTTATATTAATCTTTCATTTCTATTCACCATTTCTTGAGTTTGATTTAATACATTGTTTTAGCATATGATTTTAAGGTAATATAATTTGTTCAAAATTTTTTTATACCCTTTAAATGTTGTTTTATATAAATGACTCTAACGGTATGAGAAGGCGAGTATTCACAAAATGTGTTTAAAGACGTTGTATTTCATAGCCTAAATATACATTTCTTTCTTCCTTATCCCTTCTCTCTGAAATCATATGTTATTATCTTAAAATGAGTACTTTGTTGGTGATATATATATATCCATTATCAAAATTCTACTTCAATTGGAAAAGCCACAAGAAAACTGCTCTTTTGATTTGCTGCTATTTTGAAAGACAGAATTTTGTGTATGATGGATTTTCATCTCTATTGCCTCCTATTCTAAATGTTTTTCTTATTGTAGAGCAACTGATTCGAAAACTCTCCGCGCTTTTGCGCATACGCCGGGCAGAGTTATTTTCATAAAAATAGGGGGAAAGTGAAGAATGGAAGGGTAATGTTTACATTTTACTGAACGTGATCTAACAAAGAACTCCGGAAATGCGTTCATATGACTCATTGCCTGACGCCCCTTTCCGGTGTAATATCGTCCAAAAGTGGTAGTCTCGGAATCCGTTGCTGAACAGTAGTTACTTTATTAATAAACTGGATATTTCTAAATAATTTTAGTTCGGAATCTTCGTGCTGGTAATGTCAAGAACTATTTTTGATTTCTCTTAAAAGTTGAGCAATTTCAAGCAGCGGTGTTGTCTCAAAATAGGCAGTGCCGGAACGAATAAATATAGGAATAGGCAGTCCGGATGTAAATGCCGGAATAACCTGGGTGACAAAAATCGCGTAGGTTTAAGGACGTTTTCAAAACACCCCTTAAAACAAGTTTCGGAGAAATATAAGAGTTAATTTAGAACCGTGATCAAATAACGAGGGCTACGTCTGAGCCAGCTACTTACACTCTAAACATCTGCGCTACACCCACGAGGGAACGTTTGATACACCCAGACATACATATTCAAATGTAACAAATGTGAATGAATTTACTGGTGAATTTATTCTAATTTAAATTTGATTTTTCAGGATGATGAAAGGTTTACTGTGAGAAGAAAAAAATATTTGTTATTAAATTAAAGAACTTATATTTACAGACTCGCTAATAAACAATAAACCAATGTTGCAGAAATTTTCGACAAATAACCAGCAGTCTTAATTTAAAAAAAGCAAAGTAATTATAATAAAATATGTATAGCATTTTATCTTTATGTATAAGTCTTTATTGATAAGTGAATCTATCTTGAAAAGTTTGATTCTGCGATGTCTAATTAACCCGTAAAAGCGGCACATATGTAAACAAATTATTTTAAAATTGAATTAATTTAATCGAATTCATCGAAAAAAAATTAAGCGGGTAAAGTTTTAAACATATTTTTGTAAACTGCTTAACCAATTATGCCAAATGAAAATGATTTTTTAGAAAAACAGATTATTTTGTATCCATACTTATTTAAAATTAATAAGCAGTCTCTGAAAATAATTTTAAGTGCTATCAAGCTTCTAATATTCAGAACTAATATTTTGAATGTTTTTCTGACGTTTCATGTTAAGTGTAATGAAAAACAAATTTCATTAATGAGAAATTAACGAAATTTGAACCTTAATTACACATATATCTTCTAAATGATAAAAATGAAAGAATATCCCAACGCCAGGTTAATCAAATTGAATATTTAATATCCATCAAAAAAATTTAAATGATGAAAAGATTTAAACTGCACAGATATTAAAAATAATTGCAATGCGAAAATGAAAATTAAATCATTCATGATAATTTCAAAAAGTTTACATATGAATCGGCTCATTTGCTTCAGATAAAACTGATGAATGCAGAAATAATTTCATATCCTTCTTTCTACATTTTTCCCACTTATTTAAGAAGCACTTTTCCCTGCACTTCCATGAATTCATTATTAATCAGTCTATTAGATCCATAATCTAATATGTAGTTAATTAGGAGCATAATAAATAACGCTTTTTTCACAAGTTGTGAAATTGTCCGTAAATGAAAATTTTCGATCAGTATTCGAAATTTTGAAATTGTTCGTAAATGAAAATTTTTGATAAGTTTTCGAAATTATGAAATTTTTCGTAAATGAAAATTTTAGATCAGTATTCGATCCTATTGCACAAGTATATTATTTCTGTTAAGTGTTTTTGGATAGAATCGCTTTATTTGGTAGTTCCTTAAAAATCAAATGGACTTTTTACTTTCACTATTTATGAAAAACTGTCTCTTTTTTAATTTAAAATGTGAAAGGCGTTTAATTTTTTTTTATTACAGATACAGTGGAACTTTGGGAATCCAAACTCTAGAAATCCGGAATTTCGCATAACCGAACATCTTTTTATTTTAATTTTCAGAAAAATGTTTACTAAAAAATGAAGAAAAAATAACAATCCCCGATCAAATTCAAAGCTAATGTTTATTCCTATAAATTAAGAGAAACATTTAAATTGGTATTTATTACTTAAGAATGAATACAGCACCTAAATTAGTAGAAACAAAATCGGTTATCTTCTTTTGACGCAAGAAACTAAACCTGGTTGAAGACGCGAATCGCTGCTACTTAGTTTCGTATTCTTTGGCAAAGTACCCGAAGACAATATTCTACTGCATTTGGTAGATGAAAAATATTTTACCGAATTTTCTGGATAATCCAAATTTTCCGGATAATCCGAATTT